>JARBWI010000024.1:310000-330000 GCA_037576405.1 Campoplex capitator | reverse complement strand
CAATGATTGCTTCGTCGTTCGTTTTGACCACTAGGTCAGGTTTTTTCAACGTACCACCTACGTTGATTGTCGGCTCCACCATTACGGTATGCCGCCTGCTTATTCGATCCGCAATAAGTTCTTTGATCTTGTCGTGTCTTCGTATTCGCGCTGGTTTAGTGAATACACACTGGCCTATAATATGGCCCAGTGTTTCCGGTTGTAAGTGACAACGACGACAGATCGTTTCGGCATTGGCGGTTGTTCTGCCTAAGACCACTCTTGTTCCGAAGGTGTTTGTACGCATACGTAATGCGTCTAAGAACCTTGATGATTTAATGAGTTTTGGATTTTTCAGCCAGGCATTACCGTATTTGTCACCTCTGAAGTCCTCGACTCCCTGCCCTTGGGATCGCAAGTCCTTCCAGGCTTCCCTTTCGCGCTCCCGTGTTTGAGCTTTGACCCGTTCATATGCAGCCTTGTTAGTTGGTCTGTCAATTCTAAGGGCTTTGGCCCCTCGCTCTACATGCTTTCGGAACTTAGTGTTCCTCTGTATCTCTCGGAGTATAGGGTCCTCCGATTCGGCTGTCGTGATGCCGCTTTTAACTGTGAGCAGTTGTACTGCTCTCGCAATTTTGACCAGACCTAGACCACCATCTCTTTTGGGCGTGTAAAAGAAACCTCTTGCCGTTGATAATGGCAGCTTCAGGATTTCCTTCATTTGGACTCTGATATTATCGTCCAGTACGTTGAGTATGCCAGCAGCTGGCGGACTCGCTGTTAATTCGTACATGAAGTGCGGTAAGATGTATGTTGAAATCACATCTACCTTCTGATATGGTTTCAGACTGAGCCATCGCACATTTCTGATCGCCTCCATTATCTTCGGTATCTCTTTACCCCGCTGCAGTCCCGTCCAAGGGCCAAACTTTGTGCCGAGGTATTTAAAAATTTCGTCGGCCTCGATTCCCGGGATTTCCTCGTCCCTTATGCTCAGTTTCGGGTTGCTTGTGAACCATGTTCGGTTTCCCGAGGTTATTTGAAAAGCTGAGCATTTTGGTGCTGACAAACTCATTCCCAGTTTACCTAGGTAGTTGTCCAGCTTTTCGACTTTTGCTTGTGCTGACTCTTTGTCGTCCCCCATAAGCACTATGTCGTCTGCAAAAGCTAGCACCGCGAGGGTTTCGTCGCCTATTTTGACGCCACCACCGTCTCTATCGATGCTGTCAATAATAGGGTCTATTATAAGGTTGAATAGTAAGGGCGATAGAGGGTCCCCTTGTTTCACACCTCTTTTTAGTAATATTTCGACCCGTTCTTGCCCCGGTCCTTTTATTGACGTTTGGCAACTGGAGTACATTTTGTCTACCAAGTCAATGATATGTTTCGGAACACCTTTCCGTTTGAGTGCGATTCTTATTGCACTATGCGGCACAGTGTCAAATGCTTTGGACACGTCTGCGACCATTACTACTCCACCATAGAGCCCTTTCATCGCTTCAATCGACTTCTCCAGTATCAGGGTGTTCGATCTGCAGCCGTCTTCGGCTGTGAAACCTTTTTGCCTCATAGACTGCTTCACGAAACCCCTCAACTTTTGATCGATTAAACCGGTATAGGTTCTCCCCAACAGTGATCCGACCGTAATCGGCCTCCAGTTTTTAATATCACTGTGGTCTTTACCGTCTTTTGGTATGAGCGTGGTTCGGTTTTTGTTCCACTCCTGCGGGAAGATTGCATGGCGCACCAAGATGTTGTATAAGATAGTTAGGAGTTCTGCTGCTCCTTTGCGCGTGATGTGACTCTTTTTCACTCCGTCTAAACCAGCGGCTGACCTGCTTTTTGTTCTGCAGATTCTCGCTTTGACCTCTTCCACTTTAATAGGTGGAAAGACCTCGTTTATGAGCCGTTGGTCTGCCCGCCCTTCTTCGAGCATAAACTCGACTTCTACCGGGCCATTTATTCCCCATAGTTGTTCGTAGAGCTCTCTGATTGCTCTAGTTGGGGGAGGGTCTTTTCTCACCTCGGCAAAGGAAAAGTCACCAGAAAGAGCGATCTCTGCCAGTCTCTTTGGACATTTTTGGTACATTTCTTGGCACCTTGCATATCAGTATTTCCGGCGTTGGTTTGCCGTCACTTTTCTGCGGCCAGGGCCGTCTCTTCTTCTTTGCCTGGTTTGCGGAGCCTCTTGGCGAGCGGCTATCGGGTCGTTTGTGGATCCGATCAGAGTCGTATTCAATTCTTGTATGAATGTATTAATACGCTCTTCCAGTTCTTGCGGTAGTTCTTTATATGTTTGCCATATCTGTTTGAGCTTGGTTACGCTTTCACGGAATTTATTATTCTCTGCCACTTTTGTGGAGAGAATGCGTTCCTCCATTGCTCTTAGCCATGCATCGTGTGTTTGATCTTCCTCTTGCATCGTCTCATTATTTAAAGTTATACTTTGAGGTTCGTAAGACTCCTCGGCGTCATAATACTCCCCGTCATCGCTTGTGTCGCTATTTGTCATCTCGCCAGATTCGATTTCTGAGTCGGGCTCCGATTCCGGCTCCTCGATCTGTCTAGGGATGCCTCTTCTTTTTTGTCCGATTTGTTTATAAGTTTTATTCGGCAGATATGCTTGAAAAATCGCAAAAATCCCCTCACGCGGAAAAAAACGTGGACAAGTACATTGGTGGTCCCTTGTTTCCCTATGATATTAAAAAAAAATCCAAAACGCCGTTTAGAAGAATACAAAAAAAATTACAAAATTAGTTAAGATCTGTTGAAATATACGTGGCCAAATACGGGAAGCTTTACTGCGTTTCAATAAATTTTCAAATACAATTTGATGTTGATAGAAAAAATAATAAAGTTCGGAAATTCAACTATGTCACCAACCAAATTGCAAACGTAAAAAAATTAGATTGTAAAAAAATTCTGAACGAAGTACTTGGCGAGTTCGTGATCACGATCACTACGCTAATTTCATGGAAAAATCCTCGCCAAGTACTTCGTTCAGAATTTTTTTACAATGTAATTTTTTTACGTTTGCAAAATTTGCAATACTTCCCGTATTTAGCCACGTATATTTCAACAGATGTTAACTTATTTTATAGCACTGTGTGACCTAAACCCGCACTTTACGCACGCTTTTCCGTGACCTAAGTTGCCTATTTCTGCACGGTGCGTAAATGAATTGACCAACTTCACTCATGTAGAAAAAATGAAAGAAAACATATTTAAATGGTCTTTGACACTTCGAAATTCATAGCAGACAAATGTCAAAAGAAAGGTAGGTTAGCATTTCGCCTAAAAACAGTTTCATGCTGTAGAAAAAGCGACAATGTGAAGTTAGACGAAACGGTAATCTATAGTTGAAAATTCGGTATGAAAATTTGAAACTTCAATATGGGTGACTCAGAAAGTGATTAAGGTCATACGAGCTATAAAATTATTAAACAAATTAATCGAATGTCTAACAATTTGTTTTAATAAAGTAATTGAATTTTTCAACAATTTGTTTAAAGAGTTTCGGTACAGAAGTCGAAATGTTAAGAAATTGATGAAATTTGGTGATAATGTTCTTCAACATCAAATACGAGAACACAAATTTTTAAAATATTTTCTTCAACTTAGTTATCGAGTCATTACGTATTAAAGCAGATTTCTTATGTCCGAAATGTATACCTATATATATGGAAACGTTATGCTTATACATGTGAACTTTAATGTCCAAATACTTGATAACTGTGTAGAAGAAAAATCTGAAAAAAATCGTATGGTCAAATTTGGCTCTAACGAATATGTTCACCAAATTTTATAAAATTCTTAACTTTTTAAAATTTTTTATGTTTGTAACATGGTTTAGTACGGCAACATTGTATCGCCTGTACCGAAACTCCTTAAACAAATTATGAAGAAAAAGAAATTTCCCAAAATTGATGCCAAAATCGTTATCTACAGAAATCAAGACAGCAAGGTGTCATGATTTTTTTGAAAAATCGAGACCGAATCAAATCTGTCTAAAATTGCTTTTTAGAGAAAAAAAATCCAATGAAAATTAAAAAATAAGGAATATCACGTAGAAAACATGTTTAGCAAATTTAATTTACTAGCCTAGAACGAATGATTACTTCAAATAATGTGATTGCGATATATTGAGGTAACTTTTAAAATCATATGAGTCAATCGGGGGGCTCCGCCCCCCGAACCCCCCGGCGGGGGCTCCGCCCCCTGGCCCCCCGCCGGGGGCTTCGCCCCCGGACCCCCCTAGCCTGGGTTTGAATAGTATAAATGTTGACCACATACTTTTTACGCACTTTACTTCCCTCTTTTACGCATTTTACGCAGTCTACTTCCCTCCCTGATTGCGTAATATAAAATTTTAATAAAATCTTTCCAATAAATTGAAAAGATGGCGGGTTTATGTCACACGAGCTATAAAATAGTATACGATACTCGTGACTTAAGTAAGCCTATTAATGCACGGCGTTTAGCACCCTCGCTGCGCTCGGGCGCTAACTTCACGCCGTGCAATAATCGGCTACTTAAGTCACACGTATCGTAATGTACTATTGTAACTTTTTGTGTATTCTTCTAAGCGGCGTTTTGGATTTTTTTAATATCATAGGGAAACAAGGGACCACCAATGTACTTGTCCACGTTTTTTTCCCCGTGAGGGGATTTTTGCGATTTAAAAATATCTGTCATTAACTTTCACATTCGCGATCTTTCTAATTTTATTTCTTTAGCCTCACAACTGTCACTTTCTACGGACAACCGTGATCTTTATAACCTTTTTTTTACTCACAGCTGTCATTGCAAAATGAGCTGCTTGAACAAAGGAGTCAATCGGAAATATATAGGTATATAGAGTCAGTGTATTTTCCACGTATTACTAGTGTCACTAGACAGCGATTACGAAAAAAAAACAAATAAACATGAAAAATGTGTGCGAAAAAATACTCTATTTTTTGGCATAAAGAAAAAAATAACATTAATATATTTGATACTATTTAGGCTGCAAGGTTCTAATTGGTCGCAATCGAAAGAGAAGAAACAATGAAAAATACGTGAATTTAGATGAATCTTCAAAACGCCGTAATTTATTTTATATTGAAGAAACAGTTTCCGAGAACAAGTAGAATCATGGTCCTTCTGGTGAAGGTGTCTAGTGCGACTCACTTCGTACATGTCTCGGGTCGCTACCGCGACTCTTGATAAAAAATTTTATTCCTTGTAACGTTATGGCTCCACTGTGCATCCGCGTCGTGGTGGAATTCACCACAGCACTCGTCGCTCTCTAGTTTTTAAGCCTCTAGGGGCAGCGTAGTATTGATTTGGCCTCATCGAGGCCCCATCAGACTACTTCGAAGCCCCGCCGAGCCCGGCATACGTCGTCGCCAGCCCCGAGGATCACTGCATAAACCTGTAAATCACCAAGAGAACTGAAACAACGTCGAGAAGCACCGAGACATCCCAACCACAAGCCCACGACGAGAAAACACTCAAAAATGGGACTTAATCTCAAAACTCGAACATCCTCGAACAGGGAACATTCGCACGTCAACCAGAGTTCAATCGAGCAAAAGTCCCCCGGCGTCGAGGCTCCTGTCCTCTGTCAATTTGGCTGTGCCAAATCGTCGAAGTTCCGTCGTCATTGAAGAAAACATGAAATAACCATGGCACCTCACCTATCACTCGCACTACGAAACAACACACGATACACCACACGAGCTGACATCTTCGAGTTTCGCGACCAAGTTCGAATTATCGCCACCGTGACGCTTTTGTGGACAGCGAGGACGATGTGAGCGCCTCGCGAGGACTTCGATCGCCAATCGAAGACCCCCCACGACTAGTCCTTCTATATCCTTCCCTCATCCTCCTTTATCACCGAATGTACCAGCGACAGTGATTAGCGGGCGCTAATTGGTTCGCAAGCGTGCGCGTATCGCTCTGATTATCGATCGCCCCGCGCATCATCGATCTAACAACGAGGACGGAGAAGAAGATGACGTCACTTCTTCTACCACTCGGCGTGTGTACCGTGGGTGCTCTTCAATTTTCAAATCTTTTGTGCCATGAATTCTGAAAAATCAACCAATTTTGCAATGACGACCCGACTCGACCCTGTGAAATACGTTTTTTAAGACATTCGTGCTGTATTTGGAGTTTTGTTACGAGAAGATTACGAACAAGTAAGTCGTTTTTTCTCACCGTGAAGTCTTGACGAAGAAGCACATGACTTGTCGCCATTTTCGCCAAGACGCATCGTTCGAATATCGCAAAGTGTTTTGCCCAGTGAAAATATTGTCCGAGTCCCTCTGACTCGTGACATCGCCCCCGTTCGATTTATAAAAACTTTTCGCGTTGATTACGCGTAGAGAGGGTGCTGTGGTGATAGGATTACTATTAAAGTTAAGTAAAAAGCGTGCGTGCATCCCCCCTCGCCCCCCCCCCCCTCTCGTGATCACGAGTAGAGTCGTTCGTTCGGATGCGTGTCCCAGCCGGCGTACCATACGACGCCGTACACAAGTCTTGTAGCGTACCGCTTGTGCATGCACGAGGTATTGCGTGCGTGGAGAATGGAAAGACGGAGTAGGGATTCTCCCCTCCTGTGAATATGTTCAAGTGATACTGCGGACACTTATCGTCGAACCTTGAAATCGATAACAAGTATTTTGTCGTAATTGATATTCGTCATATGTCGTGCCGTTGATACCTACGTTCAACCTATATATTAAGGTGGGCCGAAAATCCGCTTTTTTTAAATTTTCAATATTAATACCAAAAATATTTTTCTTTGTACAAAAAACAAAATATTTCGAAAAGAAAAAAAAAATTGAGTTGATATCTTAGGCTCGCCAAATCCCATTAAAGTTCAAAGTTGTTTAGAAATTTATTTTCCGACTTTAGTCGATCGGAAATTTGATTCTCTACAAAAAAGGTCCCATAATAAAATTATGTAGAGTTGATAGTTACTGAGATTATTGCAATTTTGCTCTAAAAAATGAAATTTTTCAAGATATTATTACTTTTTCAGTATGAAAAATGTATTTTATCATATTAATTTTATAAGAAATTCAAAAAATTCCAAATATTTTACACGATCCGATCCTACATTGATATTTGGAATTTTTTTTCTCAAAAACAATGCACTTTTGGGAAAAATAGTGAAGTATAAAAAGTTCTCGAAATCTGTCAAAGAATGCACCCAAATTTTTTCAAAATTTTCGAAAAATACGTTTTGATTTTGCAAAAATTGACTATTTGCAAAATCAAAAATCGCTCAAAACATTTTGCAAAAAATTCTAGTGCGTTTTTCGAGTGATTTCTAGAACTTTCGATTCTTGACATTTTTTTTATAAAAATGTGAAATATTTTCACTTCAGTCGCCATCTTAAAAATACTGATTTGAAAAATTTCGACCATGGATCAATGAAATTCAAACATTTATGCCACCGCTTAGTACAGTTCCAAGTCCATCCCAAGCCGGAAAACTCTTGAAAACTCAATTTCTAAAAAAAAAGTGAAAAAATCATGTTTTTTTTTAAACCGCATTTTCTTTTCATTAAAAATTTGTTTGAGAAATTTCTCGGGTATCATCGGAAAGAGCACATCTTAAACTAAACGATTATGTGCTTTGAATTTTTTTTAGTCCAGAGTAGCAGTAGTTATGAGCCACCAAATAGCGGTGTACCTCGAGGGACGTTCTGGGCCGAAACGGGTTCAAAGTGCTTTGTATAGCACATAATTAAATTTTTCAAAAACATTGATGCTATTTATACGGTGCTAGCTTCGATTCAATATCACTGTACTGAAAACTGCGTGAAATCGTCCCACAAAAAATTAGAAACCTTGCATCATACATTTTTCAACATCAAAGTACTCTAAATTATTTCGATTTTCGCCTGGCTGTAGACAGTGATGGAAGTTGGGGCCAAGAAATGCCTTTGGGAAAGTCATTCTAGACATCAAAAACTACTTTCAGCAAAATTTTTGTAACGATTGACGTTGATAGAAATTTGTGGTGCAAGGTCGAAGTTAGCGATTTTGCGTAAAATTTGAAAAATGAACAGCTTTGAAATTAAATATCGCTAGGCTTCTTTGCGCAATCAAAATTTTTGGCATGACTCGCTTAAAGAGTATGAAAAATGAAAAAAGTGAGCCGTGTTAGAAGTAAATTAGGCTATATATAAATTTGTAGCGTCAATTTGTAAATTCTCATTTTATTGAAATTTTCTATGCATTTAACTTGGTCGCAATCAAAAATCTTTTGGTTTGGACGACTGAAACTTTTTTTCTATATACTAAATGGTATACTACAGGAAACGTAACCAGTATTATTCAATTTGAACGTAAGGTCTTTGTGAGGCATCATTTCAAAACTAGGCAAAAAATGGACATTCTTCGACCTTTATAAGGCTCGTTCTCATGACTTTGCGCACTTAGAGAGTTGAAATTTGGTATTTGGGGATAGTTTTTAAGGTACTTTGAAGCACTCAATTTGGAGCAAATTCGAAAGACCCCTCCCGATAAATTGTGTGAAATTCAATGGATCTACTCATATGTATTTCGGGGCGATACATGTAATTCTTTGGGATTACGGACGAATTTTGCCAAAGGTACGGAAGAATGAAAATATATGTGGGATTTGAAATAAAAAGAACTATTTATTCATTGAAATACAATAACGTCTCTCTCGCTCAAACGTCGCCGATCAACTAACTTTTATCTCTACAGCAACGTTAGGCTGTTTTTCTTTTATTTGTTGATTAATATTTTGTAGCAGGCGTTGATAAGTCGTAACAGGCATAGTAGGCTTCGCACAGTCATCTGATTCCACATGTATATGTGTTGAGAATGGATGTATAAACATGATAAGTTAACGATTGTGCACGTGTTTCTGTTTTTCTTTATCCGAGTAGGAAAGTGTAGATCTTTAACGCAATTTCGCTCGTTTGAACAAATTCTTGTCATCGATTCTTTTTTTTTTAAAGCCGATAAAACGAAATAGCAAAAAATCTTGTGATAGTTAATCTACTGTCTATTGATTGCAATGTAAAAATCAAGCTCACCAGAATAATCTAGTCATCGTATCAAGAGACTCGGTAGAGTCTCGGGACAAGTACATTGACAGCCCTGTCGTCTGCTGGCCCGAGCTCGCCGAGGCTATACTTTCTCTGAATAAACCGATTTGCGGTGGTGGGGGTAGAATCGGCATGTCATTTTATTGAATTACGAAGCTCAGAAGCAATTGAGGAATTTAAAAATTGAACTTTCAGCTGATTAAAAAATTCTCTTTCGATTGCGCCCAAAATCGGCATGATCGGTCGCGTAATTGCTGAGAAAAAACTTTGCACGGACTCAAGATTATGCAAGTTACCAACACATTAAAGAATTTGACGTGTCTGTATACGACACCATGATAGGCCTCAAAGCCCGCCTCAAGACCCATTTTCATCAAAGCCAGTCTCCAGTGACAGCTGCAGAGAGAGAAATGACTACTACGTTCACACGGAACTCTTATTCCGGATTAATTAATCGCGTTTATCATACCCGATATATATATAATCGCAAAAATCCCCTGACGGGGGAAAAAAATGTGGACAAGTACATTGGTGGTCCCTTGTTTCCCTATGATATTAAAACAAATCCAAAACGCTGCTTAGAAGAATACACAAAAAGTTACAAAATAAGTTAAAATCTGTTGAAATATACGTGGCCAAATACGGGAAGCTTTACTGCGTTTCAATAAATTTTCAAATACGGTTTGATGTTGATAGAAAAAATAATAAAGTTCGGAAATTCAACTATGTCACCAACCAAATTGCAAACGTTAAAAAATTGGATTGTAAAAAAATTCTGAACGAAGTACTTGGCGAATTCGTGATCATGATCTATACACTACGCTAATTTCATCGAAAAATGTTTCAGTAGCGCTACGCTTCGGGTTGTTCGGGTACGTTTGAGTTACACGATTTCAGCGTTGTGAGCGCTCAAAATGCGTTCGCTTTGGACTCTGTAAATGCTCACGATATAGTAATACTACGCACGGTATAGTGTGCAAGTCGAACTAACCCGTTGAGCGCTGTCAGCGCTGACAGCGCGACAGTGTTGAACACATGAAACATTTTTTTCAATGAAATGAAATTTAAATCCAATGAACGAAAAATGAACTGAGATTTCCGAAGCAAATAAATTTTGAATTAAAAAAAAAAACGAAAGCACAAAAAATATCTATAAAAATTGTGTTGATCTACAAGGTGACGTGAGCAGTACTATGCGCATTAGCATGCTCAGCTAATATGCGCAATGTAATACGCACGGACTGAGAAAAAATCAAAACAAGTTTGAAAACAAAACAAGTTAATTTTTTATAAAACTTAAAGCTGCATTTTTAAAGATTCGACACATGCCATATAGCAAACTATTATCGAAGTGAGGTTTCTGAAAAAAAATTGAAAGAATGAAGTGCGTATCAATCAGAAGATACGAATAGTGATAGTATACATGAGATTCCTTATTTACCAGGATTCAATATGTGAATATTACAACCTTTTTCGCATTGTTGAAGTCTATTTTTGTTACGGAACAGCTGTTGAATGTTATCTTAACATAATTGTTATTTCACATGATGCTGTATTTAAGTTGTTCCTTAATAATTTCTTTAAAAAAATTAAAAATATACAAAAGACAAGATAGCGACCTCTAAAAATTGAGCTATCGTGCTCAGATTTTAACAGAAATTCTCTTTTATTGCTGTCTAACTATCGCACGTGAATGCGCAAGAAAAAAAATAAAATTTTTTTTCGAATCAGTCTAATATATATACACCCCATTATAACCAAATCGGAATAAGAGTGCCGCGTACGCGTAGTGTATGACGTCTACACAGTGAAACGGTTATTAACGGAGTTTTGACATAATCAAGTGCAGGACGTCCAAAAAATTTCGATTAATGGATTCAATAAAAATATTCAACGGAGATTCTTAGTGAAGTGCTGTAATGATAAAGTGCGAGTATAGCGAGTAAATTGGATAAATTGTGAAAAAAAATGATCTCAGAATAAACTTTTGAACAGCCTGGTAAGCATTTTTTTTCGTGATCCTGAGTATTCAAATCTCGCAGTGAACATATTCATCCACAAAATATAAAAATGTAAAATAAAATCAACCGCTATTGTGTTATATTCACAAGCTAAAAGTGCGGATTGTAATTATATACAATCTCCATAGGAGTTTATATGAACCAAAATATTTCAAAATTTTAGAAAAAAGCAGTGATTTCAAATCGCAAATATCCCCTCACGGGGAAAAAAACGTGGACAAGTACATTGGTGGTCCCTTGTTCCGCTATGATATTGAAAAAAATCTAAAACGCCGCTTAGAAGAATATATGTACACAAAAAGTTACAAATTAAGTTAAGATCTGTTGAAATATACGTGGCCAAATACGGGAAGCTTTACTGCGTTTCATTAAATTTTCAAATACGGTTTAATGTTGATAGAAAAAATAATAAAGTTCGGAAATTCAACTATGTCACCAACCAAATTGCAAACGTAAAAAATTAGATTGTAAAAAAATTCTGAACAAAGTACTTGGCGAGTTCGTGATCATGCATCTATACATTACGCTAATTTCATGAAAAAATCCTCGCCAAGTACTTCGTTCAGAATATTTTGTATATATTTGATAGTATTATATATTATGACGATAACCGCCACCAATCCCTGAAAATGACTGCAAATTAGGGATAAATAAAATGAAATAAAGACGAAAAATTAGGAGGAAATTAATCACAAAAAATGGCTCTTTATTGCAAAGAAAAGTCCCGTAATTTTTCTGATTTGGGCGCCAGTTACTTTTTTAAATCAAAAATAACAAAAATAAATAATCTCTTTCTTTGATCTCTCCTTTTTTTTAAACAATAATAATACTGGGGGAGGGGGATGTACAAAAACGGGGCTAGCGCGAGGAAAAAACAAATTATAAAAATGATTAATTAATGAGGTCACAAATCCGCAAGAGACTCGAACGATAATCTCGAGGATCGACGGGTTCCTGTCGCTCAGACGTACTTACAAATACCCGTGATTAACAAAAGAAAACAAACCCAAACAAATTTACGATAAGAAAAAAACAACAGGAATCGCTGAAAACTTGTGCGAAAAATAAATACTCGCGATCACTTTACTGTTGAACAAAATAATCTCGTTAATAAAGTTCGCTAGAGCACAGCGAAATACGCAAATAATGGGGCAAAAATAATTTACAGGGAATACGGCGTCGTACGATACGCCGGTTCAGACACGCGTCTGTACGAAGGATTACTCGTTGATCGCGAGGGGAAGGGGGGGGGGGGAAATTCGCACACACGTTATCACTTATATCTAACTTAATATTAGCACCACACCACTCTCGCAACGCGTAATAATCGCGAAAAGTTTTTTTTTATTAAATTGAAACGATGTCACGAGTCAGAGGGACTCGGACGATTTATTCATCGGGGAAAAATCACTTGCGAGTTCGAAAGACGCGTCTTGGCAAAAATGGCGACAGGCCACGCATCCCTCGCCAAGACACCGCGATGAGAAAAAACGACTTACTTGTTGTATCCCGAAATGAAATGACACCAAAAGTCCACTCAATTATCCAAAATCGTTCTGCAAAGGGTCTAGCCGGGTTGTCGTTGGGAAAATATCGAAGTTAACAATTAATATCACAGAAAATGTTCAAAAATATCAGGAGCGCTCACGGTACACACGCCGAGTTGTTGTAGAAGTGACGTCATCTTCTTCTTCGTTCGTCTTCTTCGATCGATGATGCGCGTGGCGATCAATAATGTAATCGATACGCGCACGCCCGCGAACCAATTAGCGCCCGCTAGTTGCTGTCGCGTTGACACTCGGTGGTAAGGGAGGATGGGGGCAGGAGAAAAGGACTCGTCGAGGGGGGTCTTTGATTGGTGATCGATGTCCGCTCGGGACGCTTGCATCGTCCTCGCTGTCCCAGAACGCCACGGTGGTGGAAATCCGAACCCGGTACCGAACTTGCAATATGGCGGCCCGTGTTGTACGTTCGTTGTGTGGTGCGTGTTCTACGAAGTGCGAGTGACAGGTGTGATTTTTCGGTGTTACTATCGTTGACGATGTATTTCGGCGACGTTTTGTAACCGAAGTGATGGAGGGTCGGAGCCTTGACGCCGGGGGACTCGTCCGATCGACTTATCGTTGACGGCCGAACGTTCCTCGTCCAAGGATGTTCGGGTTTGGAGGTTACGTCCTCCTGACTCGTATCCTGCCGTCCTGCGATTCTTCGATGCTTCACGACGCCTCGGATCTTCCCTTATTATTCCCTTACCGTAGGTGAGTTACTCGATTCGCTTTACAGGGGATATTTGTGAGGAAAAATGTGGGTGAAGGGAGTTGTTCGGGGTGGGATTGAGTGCAGCGGTCTTGGTGCGCGGTCTCTGTGCTCTCGATGAGTGTCTTCTTCGTCGTGGACTCGTGGTTGGGTTGTTTCGGTGCTCTGTACGGTGTATTTAGTGCTCATGGTGTCTTGCAGGTCGTTGCGGTGATCGTCAGGGCTAGCGTCGATATGCGCAGGACTCGCTGGTGCTTCGAAGGGGTCTGACGGAGTCTCGGAAGGCAAAAATAAAGCTACGCTGCTCCTAGGGGCCTAATAACTAGGAAAGCGGAGAGTACTGTGGTCGTTTTCACCACGACGCAGCATGTGACGAGGGCCACAACGTCACAATATATATGGATGTCGTCAGAATCAACCAATCAGAAACTCGAGAGACACTTTCAGCCGGCTTTGGTGTTGTATACAGACACGTCTGATTCTTGAATGTGTAGGTGACTTTTGCGTGATTTTGAGCCCGTGCAAAGTGTTTTCTCAGCATTTACGTCACCGATCGTGCTAAATTTGGGCTCATTCGAAAGATAATTTCTTAATGAATCTCCAGTTCAATTTACAAGGCCTCAAACCACTCGTGAGCTTCGAAAACGAAGAAAATGATGTGCCAATTCTACCCCGACCACCGCGAAAAGTTTTGTTTCGAGAAAGTATAGTCTCGGCGAGCCTCGGGCCAGCAGACGACAGAGCTGTCAATGTATTTGTCCCGAGACTCTACCGACTCTCGTGATTATCAAATAAAACGATTGGTTACGCGTCCCACACGCCAAATGAAGAGTTCGTGTTTGAATATTGATCATTCTCCGACATCATTTCAATGATGTCGGACCATGCACGCCAAGTTTATGTGTAATATTTGCAGTGACTTTGTGCGGTACGTGTGTGTAGATACAATGCGTGCGTTTGTACGCGTATTTGCGCTTTTCTATTTAATTATTTTTTCTTTTCCTTTTTAATCTTCAGCAGGTACCGTCCAAGATGTACATGAGTCCATGCAGAAACCCATTCACCATTCTTGGCTACGTTGGAATGATTTCATTTTTTTTTTTTTCCAAGAATATTAGGAGGTAAATTTAAACGTAATAACAAAAAAAAATGTAAAATGGTTACTTCATGATTAACCTTTTAACTCTTAGGACTTAAAAGTGCTGCTCGCGAGCGGCGCCTTAAGTCCTAGGAGCGAAAAGTGCTGCTCACGAGCAGTACTTTTAACTCTTAGGAGCAGCACTTTTCCCTCCTAAGAGTTAAAAGTGCCGCCGAAGCGCTCGGAAAGGCGAGGAAAACGTGGTTGGAAAAAACACTATTTTTTGAGATAGAAACGCTGGAAATGAATATAGACAACTATAAATTTTTAGAAGCTTCCTTTTTTTGGTGATGAATCTGTCAAATAATTGGAGCCCCGAAATTCAGTGGGGGCAGATTGACCCATCTTATCCGGCTAGACCCTTTTAACGCAATCAGAACCAGAGCGACCATGGAAAAAAACTTTTCAAACTTGAATGTTTCATTTTATCATGCCAAATCGAAGCCAATCAAGGAACACTTGCATGGAAACTTCATGTCACTTTACAAAATTTTTGAAGTCCATAGCCATCTGTTGCATTATGATGATAAACTACTATCAGACACACTATCAGAAAAAGAGCCCTCGAAGACTTGCTGAAACAAATTTTTCGAATTTATTTTGCCAAAGAAGACGAAGAGTGAAAAAACGTAATGTTCACTCAGTCTAACAAAATTGGAAAATTTTGGAGATATCCATTGTGTTCTGAAGCCAAAAATTTGTATTCCATCCAAAATTGTGCTTCCGATGACTTTTTATGATCATATTTCACATTCATAATATACAGACAATCAATGATGAATAGTAGAAATGCTTAACATACATGTGACTTTATTAAATTTTCAAAGTTTTCAGTTATCTGCTGCATTCCAATTATCTACATTTTGATTCTAGCCCAAAAATAAGCAGTAGAAAACTTTTGAAAACTGCTTTTCGAATGTAATAGGTCAGAACTAAAGAAAGAAAGTGAAGAAACACAGCGCACTTCAAGCTCAACAGAAATGAGTAGCCGAAGACTTTTGGATCAAATTTTTCAATTCATATGACATAGTCGGAGTCAAAAAGTGGAAATACTTGGCATACAAGCCGCTTCACAGAAATGTATAAGTTTGTAGGTATCCGCTGTATTCCAATGAATCGAATTTTGATACCATCAGAAACAGAGAGCATCCAAAAACTTTCTGAAACAACTTTTTCAAACATATTATGAGGAAAGTAAAGTGAAAAAGAGTAAAGCATAGTGCACTTTAGAACCAAAAAAATTTCAAAGTTTTTTATGTATTTTTCTCAAGATTTTTGAGACAAAAATTCTGATTTTATCCAAAAATGAACAGTGAAAGACTTTTTATAATAAATTTTAGAATCCATAATGCTAAAATTAGAAAGGAAAAGTTAAAACCTATGTCGATTCATATGTCGCAAAAAATTTCCGAAGTTTGCAGGTATCCGCTGCATTCCAATTATCTAGTTTTTGATACTAATAGAATTGAGGAAGCAGAAAACCATTTGAAACAACTTTTTTCAATTCTTCATGCCAGTACTAAAGAGGAAAAGCAAAAACCACAGCGTACTTCAAGTCCAACAGAATTCAAAACTTTTTCAGGAATTGATGGGGTTTCAAAGACAGCAATTTAGATCCTAGCTGTTCAAGAACAAGCCGCTGAAGACTTTTATGACAAGTTTTCCAATTCATGTCACAGTTGGATCCCAAGAGTGGAAATACTTGGTATACAAGCCACTTTACAGAAATGTCTAAGTTTGTATGTATCCGCTGTATTCTAATGAATCTCCTTTTAATTCCATCAGAAACAGAGCATCCAAAAACTTTCTGAATTAGCTTTTTTAAATATATTATGAGAAAAGTTAAGTAAAGAAGAGTAAAGCATAGTGCACTTTAGACCCAACAAAATTTCAAAGTTTTTTATGTATTTTTCTCAAGATTTTTGAGACAAAAATTCTGATTTTATCCAAAAATGAGCAGCGAAAGACTTTTTATAATAAATTTTTCAATCCATAATGCCAAAATTAGAAAGGAAAAGTTAAAACCTATGTCGATTCATATGTCGCAAAAAATTTCCGAAGTTTGCAGGTGTCCGCTGCATTCCAATTATCTAGTTTTTGATACTAATAGAATTGAGAAAGCAGAAAACCATTTGAAATAACTTTTTTCAATTCTTCATGCCAGTACTAGAGAGGAAAAGCAAAAACCACAGCGTACTTTAAATCCAACAGAATGCAAAACTTTTTCAGGAATTGATGGGGTTTCAAAGACAGCAATTTAGATCCTAGCTGTTCAAGAACAAGCCGCTGAAGACTTTTATGACAAGTTTTCCAATTCATATATCACCGTTGGACCCGGAGAGTAAAAATACTTGGTAATTATGTCGCTTGACAGAAATTCCAAAGTTTATAGGTATCCGCTGCATACCAATGATACAAATTTTGATCCTACTGAAAAAAAGTACCCGATGACTTCCTGAAATCTTCTTTTCGAATTCATTATGACACATGTAGAAAAGAAAAGTGAATAAATATTGTGCACATTGGGTCGAAAGAAATTCAGTAATTTCTGTTGTTTCCGAGGCTATTCACAGATAAAATTTTGAGCGCATCAAAAAGTAAGCAGCCATAGACTTTTTATTATGAACTTATCAACCAATAATGCTACAATAAGAAATGAAAAGTGGAAAGACTCAACGTACACGTCGCTTTATAAAGTTGTGAAACTTTGTATGTGCTCGCTCGATCTCACCGATACCAATTCTGATACTATCAGAAAAAATGCACCCGAAGACTTTTCGAAACAACTTTTTGAATTTATTTTACACAACCGGAGCGAAAAGTGAATTACTTAGCATACACTGATCCCAAAACATTTCTTAAAGTTCGGGTGTATCCATTAGGTCACAATGAGAAACATTTTAATCCTGTCAATTAACGAGCAACTTATAAAGTCTTTTTGTAACAAAACTTTCAACTTATGTTGCCACAGTGGAAGCGAAGAAGTATAATTGCACAGCAAACACATTTTCCAGCACACTGGTGAAACTTGACATCGTACACTGCGTGTCGATACGGAAATAAATGGACCAAAGAGCACGACCAAATTGAGTAAAGATAACTCCCGTCTTTTTTTGCCCTGCGGGCAGTCGGGAGTTAAAAAATATGACAGCTCAATACATAATGATGGAACAATAATTATATAATCAGCACACATTTATTATTATGATTTTTTATTCGAATATATCAATAAATCAATACATATATACAATAATTGCGGGTTCCCGAAATGAAATTTCTGACTCCAAGTTTATAGGTTAACCTAGATTTATCGCAGCTGGGTAATAAAAACGCTTTTAAATATTGATGGCACTTGAATAACTTTTTTGATGTTTATTATGTACGTAAGGTTTTCTTAATATTATGACACCACACCACCAATTTTAATAAAATAAATAGATATGACCAACAAAAAATTTGTTGATAACGATTCATTTCTCTCAATGTAAAAGGTTAATCGGGATACGGATTATAACGCGGTGTAAAAGTTCACTGCAACAACATAACTGTGATTTCTAAAGAACGTTTATTTTTTCTATTATTTTTCATCACTCATTAACTGTACTTTTTATCAAATCGCGGCTAGTTTTATTTTATTATGATACTGACACCCGTCTATCGTTTTTCGAATTTTTTCATGCTGCCGTGTAGGCTGCTACGTTTCACTGATACGTCTGAATTTACTGAGTATGGGTGCGTCAGAACCAACCAATCAGAAACTCGAGAGGCATCAAAATGCCTCTGATGGTGTTATATACAGACACGTCAATTCTTGAATGTGTTAGTCACTTTTGCATAATCTTGAGCCCGTGCAAAGTTTTTTCTCAGCAATTACGCGACCGATCATGCTGATTTTGGGCGCAATCGAAAGAGAATTTCATAATTAGCTAAAAGTTCAATTTTTAAGTTTCTCAATTGCTTCTGAGCTTCGTAATTCAATAAAATGACATGCCAATTTTACCCCCACCACCGCGGAAAGTTTTGTTTCGAGAAAGTATAGTCTCGGCGAGCTCGGGCCAGCAGACGATAGGGCTGTCAATGTACTTGTCCCGAGACTCTACCGAGTCTCTTGATCTCGACGTTCGGGTAACGAGCATTCCGAAACCTTCTGTCGAGTTCAATGAGGAGAGCTGTTTCTTCCTCTGACCATACGGTCGCCGGTCTACCGCCTACACCTCGCGGTCTATTTGCTTGTGCCTGCCTTTGCTCGTTTCGCGCTCTGAGGTGTTCATGTCTTTCATGTTGAGATAGTCCTAAATCGCAAAAATCCCCTCACGGGGAAAAAAACGTGGACAAGTACATTGGTGGTCCCTTGTTTCCCTATGATATTAAAAAAATCCAAAACGCCGCTTAGAAGAATTCAAAAAAAGTTACAAAATAAGTTGAGATCTGTTGAAATATACGTGGCCAAATACGGGAAGCTTTACTGCGTTTCAATAAATTTCCAAAGACGGTTTGATGTTTATAGAAAAAATGATCAAGTTTGGAAATTCAACTATGTCACCAACCAAATTGCAAACGTAAAAAAATAAGATCGTAAAAAAATTGTGAACGAAGTACTTGGCGAATTCTTGATCATGATCTATACACTACGCTTATTTCATGGAAAAATCCTCGCCAAGTACTTCGTTCAGAATTTTTTTACGATCTTATTTTTTTACGTTTGCAATTTGGTTGGTGACATAGTTGAATTTCCAAACTTGATTATTTTTTCTATAAACATCAAACCGTCTTTGGAAATTTATTGAAACGCAGTAAAGCTTCCCGTATTTGGCCACGTATATTTCAACAGATCTCAACTTATTTTGTAACTTTTTTTGAATTCTTCTAAGCGGCGTTTTGGATTTTTTTAATATCATAGGGAAACAAGGGACCACCAATGTACTTGTCCACGTTTTTTTCCCCGTGAGGGGATTTTTGCGATTATATCACTTCTTTTTTCTAAAATTCTTAAATATTTTGGTTCATATAAACTCCTATGGAGACTGTATATAATTACAATCCGCACTTTTAGCTTGTGAATATAACCCATAACTGTTGATTTTATTTTGCATTTTTATATTTTGTAGATGAATATGTTCACTGCGAGATTTGAATACACAGGATCACAAAAATAAATGCTTACCAGTCTGTTCAAAAGTTTATACTGAGATCATTATTTTTCACAATTTATCCAATTTACTCGCTAATCTCGCACTTTATCATTACAGAACTTCACTCAGAATCTCCGTTGAATATTTTTATTAAATCCATTAATCGAAATTTTTCGGACGTCCTGCACTTGATTATGTCAAAACTCCGTTAATAACCGTTGTAGATGTCATACACTACGCTTACACGGCACTCTTATTCCGATTTGGTTATAATGGGGTGTATATACATATATATCGGGCATAATAAACCCGATTAATTAATCCGGAATAAGAGTTCCGTGTGAACGTAGTAGTCATTGCTCTCTCTCTCTCTCTCTCTCTCTCCCTCTCCAGCTGT
>JARBWI010000024.1:292500-305000 GCA_037576405.1 Campoplex capitator | reverse complement strand
ACAGCTGTACTACCGAAGAGCAGGTCAAAAACACCAGCAGCGGTCGACCACTGAAAGGATCATCACCTCAACTCAACAGCAGGTTCATCGGCACGTGTCATCCGACTACAAGATCTTCATAACGTAAGTCATATAATCCACAATGACCAACGACAACGAAGAACCCATGGAAACGTCCACATTCGGCGGTCAACAAACGCAAAATAACACTAATGGACTTAATCCAGGCGGTCAACAAACGCAAAATACCACAAATCAACCTAATCAAACAGGCCGATCAAATCAAAATCCAACATATCAATTTAATCAAGCAGGCCAATCAAACCAAAATCCGATACATCAATTTGGCGAACACTCTAGAAATGAACACTTTACAGTAGACATAGATGCACTTAGTAGGCAAATCGCAAGCAATATTCAGCGTCAAAACTTTCCAAACCTTAATCAAACGTTCGAAAACTCACCATATCCTGTACACGCTAACTATAGAGACTTTACTAGGTACTTACCAGAGTTCGATGGCACATCCAAAACATGTTCCCTTAATACATTCATTAACTATTGCGAATCTGCACGGGAATACGTTCTTGCCATTGGAGAAAGGCCAGTAGTCACACTATTGAAAAGCAAATGCAAAGGAATCGCATGCGAAAGTCTAGAGAGCTTTACGATCACAACAATCGATGAATTAATTAACATTTTGAGAAACAGATTTATCACCTCGAGACCATTATTTGCGTGGCTTGAGGAGTTGCACACTTTTGAACAAAAGGATAAAGAAACGTTACTTGGTTTTTATAGTAGAATAAATTTACATTTGACTCAAACCAGACAGGCTATTGACCTGTCAAAAGTGCAAAACCCTCAGGGCGCAAAAGACTGGGCCCGAGACATGGCAATAGACCAATTTCGCAAGGGCGTAAACCCGGCATATAGCTCTCACATACCAATTATCGTCTTCCCAACCCTCGAGAGCATTTACCAACAAACTATCGAAATCGAAAAAATGGTAGGCCCAACAGAAAGAAATAATAAAAATACATCAACATGCCTCCCTATCAACTCAAAAAACACAAACGAAAAATCAAAAAACCAAAAAAACAACTCAGGCAAATTTTGTAATTATTGTAAAAAGACGAATCACGTTACGGACGACTGTTACGCACTCGCAAAAAAGAACAAACAAGAGCAACAACAACCACAACAACAACAACAACAAACAGAAAATAAAAATACAGTATCTTGCAACTATTGCAAAAAACAGGGACACGTAATTAATGATTGTCGTCGAAGAGCGTATAACAATGGCAAAAAGGCCGGGGCTAGCTCGAACAACCAGCCGGGAAACGAGACGACGCCCCCTCGGCCAGGTGCCTCGACGGGACAAGACCAGTAGAGGCACCGGAGTTAGAAAGACCCGGAGCAATAAAACACGAAATCCTTCGGGCTAATTGCAATCTCAGCATAATATCAAATAAATATAACGCACCAACAATAATAATAGAGTCACGAGACCTAATCAAAGAACAAACCCTATTTCTCGCGGACTCGGGATCGCAATTAAATCTCATAAAAATTCAGAACATCGCTTATAAAGATTCAATAAATAAATCGATAATTTACGAGTTATACGGAATATCGAGCTCCGATAAACCAAAAACTCTCGGTCAAATTAACATCGCTATTTGTGGTAAACCGGAAATTTTTCATGTTGTCAAAGATGATTTCCCTGTAGAATTCGACGCAATACTTGGCCATGAGACACTCGGTAATAGCAAGGGTAAAATTGACTGGAAAGAGAGGTGCGTACTAATCAATGACGTGAACTTTCCCGTCACAGACACAGAATCTTTTCTTCTGCGGGCCAGACAGAAAATGGTTATGTTTGTTCGAGTGGGAAACACACTAGAGACAGGTTACGTACCCCGCATACCATTTCCAGAAGGCATTTACGCAGGTGAAGCATTGGTGAAAAATACCGACGGCAAAGCCTACCTCTATGCCATCAATACCCTTGATAAAGATGTTAAAGTGGACGTCCCAGTAATCTCCCTCTATCCCTTTGATATGAGCACAGACGAAGACGACGAAGAGAATGAAAATTCCGCACTAGGCAAAACTAAAAGACACAGTATCCCTTCTCGGACGCGAGAAAATCGTGTAGAAAACGTGATAAACCTTTTGCGACTCGACCACCTTAACGTCGAAGAGCGAGCTAACCTCACACTTCAAACCGACAAATGCGAATTCTTAAGAACAGAAGTACGATACTTAGGTCACCTAATATCAGCTGACGGATTAAAGCCAGATCCCAAAAACATAGAAGCAGTTAAGGAATTTAAAGTCCCAAAAACTCCCAAAAATGTTAAAGAATTTTTAGGTTTAGCAGGCTACTACCGTCGCTTCATAAAAAATTTCGCAGCAATAGCCAAACCACTATCGGATTTAACGAGCAAAAACGTTAAATTTCATTGGAACTCACAGCATCAATTAGCATTCGAAACATTACGTGACAAGCTGTGCTCAAGTCCAATCCTCCAATACCCAAATTTCTCAGAAAGTTTTATCGTGACAACCGACGCATCGAATTATGCTGTCGGCGCAGTTCTTTCACAAGGCAAAATCGGTCAAGACCCCATGGTAGCCGCTGCTTCTCGGGTCTTAAATAAAGCAGAAAGGAATTACTCCACCACCGAAAAAGAAATGGTCGCGGTGGTCTTCGCTCTAAAAACTTTCAGACCTTACCTTTATGGCAGGGAATTTTTACTCCTAACAGACCACCAACCTCTCGCCTGGGTCAACTCAATGAATGACCCGACTTCACGTGTGTTAAGATGGAGAGAAAGATTAAAAGAATTCGAATTCGAAATCAAATATAAACCGGGAAGAAAAAATACCAACGCTGATGCACTATCGCGCAATCCAATAACTCTCCCGATAAAATTTAAATGGCGAATCAGCGAAACTCCCACGGGTGGAAAACTATTAAGTCTAAACCCAGGCATCGCTAGAACACATTCGCCGAACTCAAATTCAGATAGAGAGCTAAAGAGACAAAAAATCTCTTACTCTACTTCGGAAGGCGATCCAACAGATCCCTCCATACAAAATCCTGTTCCAGAACCAACAGATTATACTGATACGGCAGTTCCGAGAGAAACGTACGTTAGTCAAGTTGGCGAAGGAGCAAACGAAATCCCAAATCAAAATCAGCGGTCTGATCATCCGTCTGATGAAAGCCTCAACAATGAGAGCACACCAAACCTAGAGCTTGAAGAAATAAATTCGTCTAAACCAATTAATTCAGAGCATCATACGAATTTACGAGAGCAAGAAAAAATTAGTTCGTCTAAATCCATTAATACAGAGCATCACACGAACTCGTTAGAAAATCAAAAAGAAAACTCAGAACCTCCTACAAATTCACAAAATCAAGAAATAACAAATTCGTCTAAATCTATTAACGCAGAGCATCATACGAATTTGTCTCCGAATTTTAAACCAAATCCAATATCGCAAATCAATAATCCAGAAAGTCAAGGATTATATTCCGCGTACGATAGACGCAGAAGGAAAATACGAATGAAAAGGAAAGATCGCGTTAGACGATACCTACCTTTCCAAAATATATCAAAAAATCAATCATCGTCTTCTTCGAGCGAAGACGAGGACAATACAATCCCTCCAAACAAATCATATCATAAAACCCCTTCATCCTCTGACCAAGAGTCGGAAGGAGAACAAAACCAACCCCACCCACCACTCGAGAAAGCGGACACAGAAACCGTCACTCCTGTAAAACAGATGATAGTCGTACCGACTCATTGCTCAAGCACGCCTATACCTGGGCCTAGCAAAAAACGTGACGAAAGTCCCCTCGACTATACCCTTCAAACATCGCCGATCGCTAGGACTCACCCTATGTCAAAGGGAAATAACTTTCAAAGAAAACTCGCTCAACAAATCCTTGAAAAACGTTCACAAAAAACAGCGGAATTCACACCATCCCCTGCGAGACGTGCGAGACGAAAATTACAAAACACCACAAACCCTCTTGTGTTAGAAAAAAATTCAGACCGAGAAGAAGAACACATACGAGAACTCATAGAAGGTCGAAAATTAACATTCGACAAAAATGAGCAGGAAAAACCCTTAAACCCTCCAATAAACATAAAAATGTTACCTAGCGTCAACTCGACGCAGGCACCACCGCAAGAACAGCCCATGGAATTAGATTCTCCGAACGAAAAATCTGAGAGCATAAAAAACCATGAAAATCCCAGTACAGTACCCATCGAGACCGCGGTAAGCGAAAAAGAACCGGACATAGCACAAACTACGAGTAATAATAATCAATGGAAAATCCCCAAACCTCCTAAGAAACAAAAGGTGAAAAAACCACCTCTACTACCGACTCGTAGATCGTCCAGGGAAAGAAAACCGAGACAATGCATATACTGCACAGAATCGGGACAACACACACACGAAACTAAAAAACGCACACAACTCAAGAAAACCGTAAATGAAGCTGGAACTAACCCACCCCAACAAATAAACCCAGATATTGCACTGGCAAAAGTAGTAAAAATCCCAAAGAACCCTTCCATTAATAACACACCAATACACGGGGATAAAAATCATGAAATGCCAGAGAACAATAACATAATTCGAGACAACGAAATCTGCGCATCTCCAGAAAACGAAAATAATATTGAATCACTCCCCGAAAACGAAATACCGTTGAATTATCATAGCGAAAGCATGATCGAATCGTTCCCAGAGGACGAGCCAGCGATAAACCCACAAAGCAACCAGCCCCTTACACCGATTGTAAAAATCGTCACACAACCACAAATCAGAGCTTCCCCTGTAGCAAGAGGACCAAACAACATTACAGCCGAAAACGACAATACAGACATCGATATCGTTAACATTATCGAAACGAACGACAATCTGGAAATGGTCAGAGACAATTACATATGCTTTATCTCAGCAGACGGAACAGTTTCAAACGAAATTGGCAAAAGGTTAATCGAACTGGGCTTCCTTACTCTGTCTCCCTCGAATAAACTGGAAATAGGTCAAGTACTAGTTTCAGGAACAAAGAAGAAAAAGACATTCGGTTTAGTCATTCAAGAAAACGATTCATCACCTCTAATTCTCGAAAATTTTACCAAATCTTTCCGAAATCTAAAAATAAAAATGGAGGAATTAAAAATTAAATCAGCAGCAGTTTCGAAAAAACGAAGCAACTTCGATCATTTAACATGGATCAAAATTAAAAACATCATTCGCGAAATTTTCGCACATTCAAAAATTAAAATAAAAATTTGTAAAGATGAGATCATAGTCCCACCTCACGAAGACAGACTAGATATAATAAAAGAATGTCACGAGTCCCCGATAGCAGGTCACAAAGGCGTTACTAAAACCTACAACAGAATCCGTCAAAAATACTTTTGGGACAACCTTAAAAAACAAGTAGAAGATTATGTTAGACAATGCGAAAGTTGCCAAAGAAGAAAATTAGTTCGGATAAAAACGAAACAGCCTATGGTGCTTACCGACACACCGATCAACGTATTCGATAAAATCGCAATGGACATAGTTGGACCGATAACACCGGAGTCAGACCAAGGCCATCGTTTTATTCTCACAATCCAAGATAATCTCTCAAAATTCTCCTTCGCGATTCCACTCACGAGCGCGACTGCGAACGAAATCGCTTACGCATTAGTAACAGATTTCATATGTTTATTCGGTTGCCCAAAAATAATATTAACCGATCAAGGAGCAGCATTCATTGGTCGCATTATGAAACAATTAACTAAAGTATTAAAAATCAAACAAATTAAAACTACAGCCTTTCACCCGCAATCGAACGGATCTCTCGAAAGAAGCCATCAAGTACTCACAGACTACCTGAAACACTATACAAATAAAAAAGACTGGCATAAATGGCTTAAACTTGCCACCTTCGCATACAACACCAGTGTACACGAAGGCACAAAATTCACACCATATCAAATAGTCTTAGGCAGAGAAGCTCGTCTCCCCTCCCAATTTGCATACATGGACGAACTGATTACCTACGACGATCACGTAAAAAATCTAGCAACACAATTACAAGAAGTACGAAAATTAGCACGCGATAACTTAGAAACCGCGAAACAAAAATCAAAAGTTCATTACGACAAAAACATTCATCAAGTAAAATTCAATATCGGTGATAAAATCTATTTAGTAAAAAATCCAAAAACCGGTAAATTTGATGATAATTATAAAGGGCCGTACATAATCACACGCACTTTCCCCGATCAAAATGATATTGAAATAGAGCTCGAAAATAAAAAAAGAAAAATTATTCATTGCGACAGAGCCAAAATAGCACACTAAGCACCACTCATAAAACTGACCTTTCGGACTCACACAATCAAAACCTTTTCAGGGACATGGACAACACAGCCAAGATGCTTTTAACCATCGCCCTCCTAACCGTCTCGTGGCAAATGGGTCACGCCTTAATCGCATACGATTGCGGAGCACCAGTCATGAACATAACAACGCTATCACTCCTGGACATCCGAGAATGCGACATCCCAATACACAAACCTATTGTCTCAACTTCAAAGATCCAACTCTTACAGAGAGTACAATTCTCACACATAAAAGTGCGGCAATGCAAAATAGAAGTTCACAGAACGGTTCGTCATTGCGGCGCATTCTCACATAACTCAGACGTAGAAAATGGCGTAGTGGAGTTTATACAAGAAACATCAACAGAGGAATGCCTCAGAATCCATGCATCAAAAACTTATCAGGCATACAACACCCTTTTTAATAATCTAGTAATGAACTCCTCCAATCCAAGACCAGCTACTTTGGCAGGTACACTTGACAGACACGGGTCTTGCCAGGGAGCATCGTACTCAGACCACTATGGTAACTGGGAAAACGTAGTCGTCACGGGTCAACTCTATATCGGTATTTATGAGTATACAGCAGAAGTAAGCCTCGACTTGAACGAAATAGTTTTACGGTCTGGCAATCGCTGCAGACACACCACGGGCAGGTGCCTCGATTGGGAAGGTGGCTATACCCATTGGGACCCCTTACCAAACGAACAATGCGGATTCAAAAATTACGAAATAATCTATGAGGGTAAAGCAGAAAGAATTAAAGATACGAAAGGATCACCCAATGGAGAGGAAATTTTTTCCATTACCTCCACAGACATAACATTCGCACTAGCAATTAGAGGCCAAACGTCGGTGTGCGGCTATAAACTCATTAGAACAGAACACCCCAAACTCTTTATACTCGAACAAATAAACGGCGACGTTTTCACCACAAAACAAATATCAGTCATGAACATGGACATATTTGCTTATATGAACTCAAAATTCGTATACGTCGTTAAACATTTCGGCAGTCAAATAACAAGCTTATATAACAATGTTATAAAACAAGAGTGCGAAATAGAAAAACGAGTCTTACGCAACACGCTAGGATTTGCATCTCTCGCACCAGCCGAATTTGCATATCACTACATGAATGAACCAGGTTATATAGCACATGTTGCAGGAGAAGTAATTCGAATAGCGAAATGCGTACCTGTCAACATAGCAACAAGAAAAACGGAAGAATGCTATCAAGAACTCCCTATTAAAAGAGGAAACGAATCCCTGTTTATGATGCCCAGAACTCGAATTATCACAAAAACGGGACATCAGATCGAATGTAACTCTTTCCTCTCACCCATGTACCGCATTAATAATAACTGGTACCAATCTCTACCTCAATTGGCACCAGCCGCAGCGCCGGAAGAAATCACGGCTATGACGCAACCGTCATGGACCTTTATTACCCCCGCACATCTCGCAGAAAGCGGAATTTATTCACCCCGCGATCTTGACAACCTGCGAACCAGCATAATGTTTCCAGTCGAACGCAATGCCGTACTGAACACTATAGCTCGCGGCGCGACAGGTCAAACCATAGCCGATCAAGGCATAACAATAACCCACTGGATCAACGATAAATTCATCCAGGAGTCAGTTGAACGGGCTTGGGGTAAAGTTTTTTCTTTCTTTAATGCAGTGGGCACCTTTAGTGCAACACTGCTTGGCATGTGGGTAACCCTGAAAATCATAAAATTCGTAATCGACACATTAGTGCACGGTTACGCGCTCCATTCCATATACGGTTGGAGCGTATGGCTAATAGGCTCAATTTGGGATTCGGTCACTAACCTCCTCCTTCACCTAGCCAGGAAACCTGAAAACATTAAAAAGGAAAACAAGGATCTAGAAAAGGATGAAGAGATAGCTTTAGAAAGTGTAAACTCAGCTACACCGACCGAAACGGCCAAGGCCCAAAAACTTCAGGTATATCCTACTTGTCCCCCACCCCATGCAGAAAACACGACAGCTCCAATCTGGCAGCCGCGCGCCCACCCTGTTATAAAACAAGGTAACGAACAGGTATAACGCGGTCATCGTTAATAAATAGATAAAAACAAACAAAAAACTAAATCAAATCAAGTAAAAATGAAAATAAATAAATAATAACAAATATCACTCTAAAAGTTTTGAAAACAAAATCGAACGTCCCTAAATAGGTATTCGACATTTTTTTTATATATAGTTTAAAAATAAAAAATATTATTAAAAAGAAAATAAAAAAATAAAATAAAATAAAATAAAATAAAAAAAAATGGAATGAAAATTTTTTTTCTTGACTAAATAGGAAAGTAATCATGGAATATAATATTAAGAAGGAATAAAATCGAAACAAATACTTTAATAACCTAATCAAACACTCGACTTCCTTTTCTTTTCTTTTCTTCACCCTTTCCCGAAAATAAAAAATAAGAAAGTGAAAGAAAAAGAAATAAATAAATCCTTAGCCTCTTGATTTGGACCCCTTTTTTTTCTGCTCCCTAAAACTTGCTGCCATTCGAAGCAAACCCAATAAAAAGGACCCAAATCGAGCAAAGATAAAAATCAAGACCAACGTTGACTTACGTTGAATACAAAAACCAGCGGCGAAACAAGCGACAACCAACAAAAAACGACGAAACAGAAACGACGAAAAAGACGAAAATCAACAAAAGAAAAACGATGACGCAACCCTAGACAAAATCAGAAAACGGAGTGGACGGAAACAACGACAGTTATTAACACAAAAGACATTTCATATACATTTATTCTTCCCTTCCCCAACAGGGAAGGAAAGCAAGAAAAACATACATAGTTTTTTTTTTGAAAAATACAAAATAGAAACACACACAAGTACATACATACATTGATTATTACTTTTTTTCTTTTTTTTTCTCTTCTTCTTTCATATCTCCCACTCCTATCGCGAGTTTTTTTTTCTCCCCATCGGGAGGGCTAATCCTCATCGTAAGCGGCATAGATTCCGCGAGGGTGTGACCAGGCAGGGTGGTTCCAATCCTCCTCCGGGTGGATCTGGCCGAATCTGCCTTCCATCAACCACCGAATCCCGAAAACATCGAACCCGGACAAGCCTTCCAAAAATTGATTATTTGAACGGGCGGCCTGTCTCCCCCACCGTGCACGCTTAAAGTCCTCAATAAAGAGGACTCCGGCTTCCTGGAAACAAAAAAAATGAAAACAAAATTATCATTAAACTAGTTAATACATTGGGAATAAAATATATATAAAACTTACAAAAACAACAACTACCTGAATGAGTTGAAGAAATTTCCTTTTACAGGCCATGATGCTTGTTTTTCTTCTTTCTTTCCTTTTTCCTTTCTTCTCAAAAGTAAAAACCGGTGAATGTCAAAGCGACGAAACCTCAAGAAATTGTGAACGGATCTCCAGAACACCACGCTTTAAATAAAGCGAACCCTTCCACAACACTAGTAATTCCCACCCCAAAAGTACGAAAACTACCTCGTCCATTCATTGGTCAAAAATAAAAACAAAAACTCACAGTCAAGCCCACCAAAATTTGGAACTCCTTCTTGCAAACCAAATTCAGGCAAAAACTACCCCTTCCGAGTTCAAACACGAACACAGGCCTTCAAAAACCCCACTACTTACCCAGTAAGGCCCATCGAACTCTGGAATAGAAATAAGTATATACCTATAGCTATATAAGATACTGACTTTAAGAAACTCTGTACAACATTTGTTCACCTATAAACAAATCAATAATTAACAAACATATACACGATAATTTTAAAAAACAAACAATGTTTAACTCTAAATAGTTTAAGCTATGCGACGAACTATCAATATACAAATCAACACGCTAATATTTAACACATAAGATTATATTATACACTTACCTCACTGTGAATCGACAAACGATGATGCCCTATCTCGTCAAATCTTCACGATTAAGTAATCTAATTGAGCGTGACGCTCAGTTTAAAGGAGGGAGGTGTTACGTCCTAGCCTTACGCTAAGACCCCCCCATAAATTTTTCATTGCACCTTATACGAAACGTATCATCAGACGGTACACTTTCATAAAACTACATCATCATTCGTCGATAACTAATAATAAATAAATATTCGAGTATATACGATTGTTCAATCGTACATACTCTCAAATATAACATAAATCTTAAGACGAAACTTCCTCCTAAACATTCGATACCATAACCATTTTTACAACACTTTCTAATCCTTAGAACAACCACCGAGCTGCACATGTGCACTAGACGACTCGACTTTCAGTCGCCACAAAAAATCCTCTACATGACTCCGATGGGAACCGTCTAAGGACTCTCCCAGACTACCCTTAATCCTCAAATTTATTACATCCGCGACATTTCTCACATCTCTTCAAAATCTCGACAAAATCCGAACAGAACAATAAAAACTCAATCTCAAATTTACATTTTCCAGAACCCTACAAAAAACCAGAAACATTTGGCAAAACTCACATTTCTCACGCTTTCCAAACGCACGCTCCAATTTCAAGTGGAACACGTGCATATCTTAGAATTTCCGTTCAACGCACTTTTCTTAATTCTAAGAAATCTCAAGCTACTTTTCCTCCAATCATATCTCCGGAAAAGTCTCCCCTATATTCAAATCCAATCACCAAATTAGGTCACTCACTTTATGACCTAATATCCAATCCAAACCAAAAACCGTAAAGAACAACTCCCCTCTACAGCATCCTACCCCCAAAAATGCATCCTCATCTCTAACTCCAATTAGACTAACAACTTCAGAAAACAGTTAGTTAGCATCGGACTTCGAAAGCGGTAACAATCTCTAATCTACATCGTCGCGACTCTCGTATATTTTATACTCAGACTCCGAACAAACACCAGTGTTAACCGCGTCCGAAATCCTGATCATTCAGAAATTAAACCAATCAGCTAGCTCAGACTTAAATATTTCAAACTAAATCTCGAACAGAAACAATTGTAATCACAAGTGTAGTATAATTAATAATTGATAAATAAACATTATATATTATGATTTATGATCTAATTAAAAGTTCATCGTCATAGTGTTTATTTAAACGATCTCCGACATCGCTCCTGGAGTTGAGGAACCCTTTCCAACTCCGGATCCTACACTTTAAAGGGTCACGCATACCCAATAATATAATAAATGTGTTCGGGAAACAGGTAAGGCTCAAACAAGACTCACAAGTGGCCACCATAAAACTCATGCGCCACTCCTAAATCGAGCACTCGCCGATCCCATTCGAATCTCCCGCTCGGGACGTAACAAACTAACGAATAGCTCCGGGGACTCGATAGACAGGCCGTTCGGGCAACGGCGCGCACGCGCGCGCGCTCGCGCTCACTTGTCAAATGTGGCGGCGAATTGCGCACGGGAGCAGAAAAAAGTTGGAGCAACGTCACCAACACGGTTCGGGAACATGTCCACAAAACCTTCCGTTGAACATCTCTTGCGCGCTCACGCTCGACTCAAACTCAAGTGCCGAAAACAGCTCGGTTTTCTCTCATAGAGTCTCGCGCGCGAACGCGTCTCTTTGTCAGATATGACGGAGACATTGCGATTCGCGTGCTCTCGTGGTCCGGACCGACGACGGGAAAGAGAAAACTTCTCCATCCCGTACGGGCACGATCTCCGTGACCGACGAATACATAATTTCAAGCGACGCCGAAACGCCTATACAAAAGGCGATCGACGAACGCCCAATGAGTTCGCTCTGCGATAAAATCGCAAGAGCAGTCTTACTTTTATGCGTAAACGACCCTCAGCCAGGCGTGGTCCGGGAATTGTATCCGTGGACCGCAATGTGCGTTCGAAATGTCGATGTTCATGTGTCCTGCAGTTCACAAGTTGACGCGCAATTAGCTGCGTTCTTCATCGACCCACGAGCCAAGTGATCCACCGTTCAGGGTAATCATCATATAATTACATATTTGTGCGTAACAAACAGCATTATTCGTAAATCTTTGTTCTTCAAAATTCGAGCGTCGTCGACAAGACGGTCTCGCGAGCCCGCCCCGGGTCAAGGGGGCGCGACTCGCGA
>JARBWI010000024.1:117500-290000 GCA_037576405.1 Campoplex capitator | reverse complement strand
TAGGCCTCAACGCCCGCCTCAAGACCCATTTTCATCAAAGCCAGTCTCCAGTGACAGCTGCAGAGAGAGAGAGCAACGACTACTACGTTCACACGGAACTCTTATTCCGGATGAATTAATCGGGTTTATTATACCCGATATATATATTGAAACGTACCCGCACTTATAACGAGTTATCCCGATCCCGAATGCGAACAAACAAGACGCGACGGCGCGATCGCCGACATTTTCGCCCGTAAACAACAACGACGCGCGCTTTCGTCCGGGCGGCGGCTATCTTGGGCATCGGCAACGAAAAGCCGAGACTACCGACGCGAGCGTTACCGACGCCGCCAAGCGTCGAAAAAATTTAATAAATTATTCTTTTTACTTTCTTTATTTCTTTTCGTTAAATTATCGTTCATTAACGCAATTAGGCTTAAAATTTCGGAAAAAAATCAAAGAATCGAGACAAAATGAGCGCGATTTATAATTTTACTGAAAATTTTGATAATTTCAAATAAACAAAAATGCGTACTACAGCGCATGCGCAGTAGCCAAATTCGAGAAAAAAATCGAAATATTTCAATTGTTCTTAAATTTAATTAATTGTTTTTACATGCGAAAACCAATTCGATAAATCATTAAATAATAATAATAAGCGACAAATAATGAAAAATCCAAAACAAATAAACCTGAAATACATAAAAAGCGGATTTTCGCGCATCCGTGGATGCGAGAGTGGGGGTAGCGGCGAGCGAATGTGTGAGCGTGAATGAGTAGTGGGGAGCGTGTTGAGCGAATGGGAAAATAGAACGTGCGCAGCAAGCGGTTCGAGATTAAATTTAAGCGGCGCATCGAAAGCGAGGGAAAAGTGGGGTATAAAAGGCGCTGCGCGACCGCTCTCGGCATCAGTTCCTCTGATCACTTAGACTGGCTCGGACCTCCTAACAGAGCTCTCTCCAGTAGAACACTCTACCTAGTTCCAACAATTCATAGAACCTTTGTTCCTATTTTTCCTTGATGCCTGGGATATTGGAGGGGTTTGGCGACGTTCTCATCCCGTAGTCCAGGGTCACTCCTATTTTTTTACTTTCCGATTAATTGATGCAAGGGACATTGGAGGGGTTCGGCGACGTTCTCATCCCGTGGTTCATGGTCAATTATTTCCTTACCTCGTAGATGCTCAGGACATTGGAGTGATTCGGCGACGTTTAACTCCCGTGGTCTGGGGTCTGCATCCTTTCCTGTGTTGCAAGGGATATTGGCGCTATTCGGCGACGTTTAGAGCCCGTAGCCTAAGTGATACTCACCTTTTTTATTATTTCTTTTATTTTTATGATTGTTGGAAACAGGTTAGAAATTATTTATTCATATTTTGCAAATTAAATTTAAATTCAAATTGATAAAATTTATAGCCGAGACAGTCTGAGCGGAACTGGAGATTTATTATACATCCAAGAGGTTATTCGTTAATAAAGCGAAATTATTCATAAACAAAGTGACATTCTTGAACAAAGTGAAAAATATTATAAAATAATTAAAGAAAGTGAATTAAATCAATACCCTTGGATTTATAATTGATTTTTGAAATAAAACGATTATTATTATTATTATTCAGAACGACAATCCAAAAGGCAGCGGTAAGAACTTTGGTTTATAGAAAACAAAAATTTATCAAATTATTATTATATCGAGGCAAACCACTTTTGGATTGTGGTTAATTTTGAATATTTGAAAAGCGAATAAAAGCGAAATAAAGCAGAATAAACAGGTTGTTCCAGGACAAAACAGAAATAAGAAAATAAAGCCAAATTCACAATAAAATTTCTTTATTATAAAAAACGCAGGAGACACACAAAAAGCGAGATACACAATAAAAAAGCGTGCAGGTTAATAAGCAGTACAGCGTGCGATATTAAAACAAAAACAAAGCGGAAATAAAAAGAAAATTATTTATTCATTTTGTAAATCTAGAAATTCCCCGTGGATTTTCATACAGTAAATTGCAACGATTCTTTTTTCTTTCGAATCCTCGTGTTCATTAGAAATTTAAATACATCGCAAACAAAAATAAAAATAACAAACAAAAATAAGAAAAATAAAAACAATCCGGTAACGCGATCGAAATTTCTTTATAAAATTTATCCGCGAGATTTTATTTTGTAAAACGTATCGTTAATTTGAATAAATTCCATCTGTTATATTTTTTCACGTAAAAACCGCGTTTTTTCACGTTCTTTCATACCTGCTCCTTTTAATTTAAGAAGCACGAACCGACGCGTAGCGACGTGCACTCGGTCGATAAGTGTATAACGTTACAATATATATATATATATATATATATATATATATACACTACCGTCGGAAAGTTTCCGGACAAAAGTCGGAAAAAGTTGCCACACTCTTTTTCATGTTATTCCGTCGATAACTTAGATAAATTAATTTAATGAACGGCATTTTAAAGGGGAGAAATCCCATTTTATTTTGCTTTTTTTGAAAAGTTATTGCGATTTTTTTTACGACTAGGACGTCATTTTGAATACGACCATTTTTCGTCTTTTTTTTTCCTTTTTACAGAGCAACCGCGTTTTCAGTAGAAATTTTTTTTCTAAGTTTCTTTTACTGGATCTTGAAAAGGCAAAGCTCAAGCTTCAATTTCGTTTTTTATAAAATCCGTTACGATTTTTTTTGAAAAAGTTATCATGTTTTTGGCGAAAAAAGACGGAATTCAGAAATTCCTGCGTAACACGAAAACTATCACATTTAGAAAAAAATCTTTAAGAAGTGAAAAGTTGCCTCTGAGATTGTTCCAGTCACTCGATTTTTTCCAGATTTTTTTTCCGAAATTTTTTTTTTTCATCGATTTTGGTCGAACTCCAGGTCTATCAATTTCCGTAATTTAAAAACTATGGGTTTTTTCACCAAAAGTCCAAGGACAAAAAAGTTTTATTTCTTCATTTTTAAAGTTTTGGAATTTTTTCAGATTTTTTTTCGAATTTTTTTATCCGACGATGTTGACGATGATGATGAACATCATCGGAGAAAAAAAATCTGAAAAAATTCTAAAATGTTTAAAATGAAGAAATAAAATTTTTTTGTACTTGGACTTTTGGTGAAAAAACCCATAGTTTTTAAATTACGGAAATTGATAGACCTGGAGTTCGACCAAAATCAATGAAAAAAAAAAATTTCGGAAAAAAAATCCGGAAAAAATCGAGTGACTAGAACAATCTCAGAGACAACTTTTTACTTTTTCAAAATTTTTTTCTAAATGTGATAGTTTTCGTGTTACGCAGGAATTTCTGAATTCCGTCTTTTTTCGCCAAAAAAATGATAACTTTTTCAAAAAAAAATCGTAACGGATTTTATAAAAAACGAAATTGAAGCTTGAGTTTTGCCTTTTCAAGATCCGGTCAAAGAAACTTGAAAAAAAAATTTCTACTGAAAACGCGGTTGCTCTGTAAAAAGGAAAAAAAAAGACGAAAAATGGTCGTTTTCAAAATGACGTCCTAGTCGTAAAAAAAATCGCAAAAACTTTTCAAAAAAAGCAAAATAAAATGGGATTTCTCCCCTTTAAAATGCCGTTCATTAAATTAATTTATTTAAGTTATCGACGGAATAACATGAAAAAGAGTGTGGCAACTTTTTCCGACTTTTGTCCGGAAACTTTCCGACGGTAGTGTATATTGTAACGGGACAGCCTTATCCCCTGTCAAGATTTCTGGTTTCACAGAAATCCTGACAGAGGGCGACGGACTGAGCGCTCTCGCGTCAGCGGAGCATCACTCGTACGCCGATAAGGCTCCCTCACCTTTCCATTCTCCTTCTCATTCCTACCCACAAAAATCATAATAATGGAGCACTGATATTCTCAATCGAGGATATACCTTCTCGTACGATTAAAGTACGGTGGCGCAATTGCGAGGCCTCGCCCGATTGCGTCACGAGAAGCTCGCTATCCTTAAAGACGCCGTAGTGAGGCTAAGCCCTATGGCGTAAAGAAGGAGGCGCTAATAGTGCAGCATCCGAGGATGACTCCTACTCCCAGCAAAGACCTCGCCGGTCAGTGCACGAACCTGCACACCTCTCCACGAGAGAGGAGAGGATCTCAAAAATCCTAAGTTTCGATTTTTGAACAACTAACCAATGTTCAAAAATCATGAAACGTTTCAATATATATACACACACCCCATTATAACCAAATCGGAATAAGAGTGCCGTGTAAGCGTAGTGTATGACGTCTACACAGTGAAACGGTTATTAACGGAGTTTTGACATAATCAAGTGCAGGACGTCCGAAAAATTTCGATTAATGGATGCTATAAAAATATTCAACGGAGATTCTGAGTGAAGTTCTGTAATGATAAAGTGCGAGATTAGCGAGTAAATTGGATAAATTGTGAAAAAAAATGATCTCAGAATAAACTTTTGAACAGACTGGTAAGCATTTTTTTTCGTAATCCTGTGTATTCAAATCTCGCAGTGAACATATTCATCTACAAAATATAAAAATGCAAAATAAAATCAACAGTTATGGGTTATATTCACAAGCTAAAAGTGCGGATTGTAATTATATACAGTCTCCATAGGAGTTTATATGAACCAAAATATTTAAAAATTTTAGAAAAAAGAAGTGATATAATCGCAAAAATCCCCTCACGGGGAAAAAAACGTGGACAAGTACATTGGTGGTCCCTTGTTTCCCTATGATATTAAAAAAAATCCAAAACGCCGCTTAGAAGAATACAAAAAAAGTTACAAAATAAGTTAAGATCTGTTGAAATATACGTGGCCAAATACGGGAAGCTTTACTGCGTTTCAATAAATTTTCAAATACGGTTTGATGTTGATAGAAGAAATAATAAAGTTCGGAAGTTCTACTATGTCACCAACCAAATTGCAAACGTAAAAAAATTAGATTGTAAAAAAATTCTGAACGAAGTACTTGGCGAGTTCGTGATCATGATCTATACATTACGCTAATTTCATGGAAAAATCCTCGCCAAGTACTTCGTTCAGAATTTTTTTACAATCTAATTTTTTTACGTTTGCAATTTGGTTGGTGACATAGTAGAATTTCCGAACTTTATTATTTTTTCTATCAACATCAAACCGTATTTGAAATTTTATTGAAACGCAGTGAAGCTTCCCGTATTTGGCCACGTATATTTCAACAGATCTTGACTTATTTTGTAACTTTTTTTGTATTCTTCTAAGCGGCGTTTTGGATTTTTTTAAATATCATAGGGAAACAAGGGACCACCAATGTACTTGTCCACGTTTTTTTCCCCGTGAGGGGATTTTTGCGATTTCGTTATCTTTCGTCACTACCTCCCCGTGCCGGGAGTGGGTAATTTGCGCGCCTGCTGCCTTCCTTGGATGTGGTAGCCGTTTCTCAGGCTCCCTCTCTGGAATCGAACCCTGATTCCCGGTTACCCGTTACAACCATGGTAGGCGCGGAACCTACCATCGACGATTGATAAGGCAGACATTTGAAAGATGCATCGCCGGTACAAGACCGTGCGATCAGCACAAAGTTATTCAGAGTCACCAAGATAAACGGTGGACGAGCGAGCCCGCCACCGATTGGTTTTGATCTAATAAAAGCGTTCCTTCCATCTCTGGTCGGAACTCTGGTTTGCACGTGTTAGCTCTAGAATTACCACAGTTATCCAAGTAAATGTGGGTACGATCTAAGGAACCATAACTGATTTAATGAGCCATTCGCGGTTTCACCTTAATACGGCATGTACTGAGACATGCATGGCTTAATCTTTGAGACAAGCATATGACTACTGGCAGGATCAACCAGGGAGCTTCGTATAACGTAATATATACGACGAGAACTCTCGTGAGCTCTCAGTGTGTGCGGCGCGCGCAAACGCGACACCGATATCACACCACCCTTTTACATAATTTTATATAATATTTCTTTTAGAAACTCGACTTGCGGCGAGATTTCACAGATTGCATGATCATTCTTGAAAATGCTAACCCGCATTAAGCTTCTTTTCAAACATTCTCTCAACTCGTCGCTAGGAATATTCATTCGCAGAGCGACTGGATGTGTCTTTGAAATTTCTTTCACTTCAAGGCACTATTCGTGAGTGTTTTTATTAAAAACGACACACGTTTTCGTAATGTGTTTTCTCTCGCCCGGTAATGGGTGAGTCGATGCTCGGTTCAACATTTCGTTCGTTTCGAACGTCGTTTTTATATACCGCCTAGGGCGTTGATCACGTCAAGGGCTATTCGGTCATAGACACCGACCCGTGGTCATGCTGCGTTGGACGATATTAAACGAAGAGGATCCCCGATTTTTTTTTCAAAAACGGATCGCCGCCTTCGCGATTTAAATATGTTGTTCTCGAGATCGAGAAACGGATATATATTTTAAAAATAAAATATACGTCGCACGAAATATTCTACTTTGTACTCGTCGTCGTCGACGACGACGACGACCTTTCTCTGATATAGGTACGAGAGCGCATCAACTTGACCTGCGGTCGAACGGTCTTAAGCACGGCCGTAAAGGGGAAAAAAGTTGACGCTCGACTGATGGTGCGCGCGAGGGTATAGTTGGGAAACATAAAATTTTCGGTTTCAACATTTCACGAGGAGGCTTTTCGCCATTGCTCGGAATTCAACTTGTTATTAGAGATATTATTATTAATATTGATGACGAAAATATACTTTTTGTTGATTGTATTTTTTTTTTTTTCTCTTCACCGAAAGTATACAAGAGTACGCGGGAAATGCTTCTACGAAATGGAAATTAAAAAAAAACAACAACAACATCGACTTCACCGGCTCTGAAGAAATTTTTGCCGGATATTAAATTTTTCCGAGTTCTCGGACGTTGAACGCCAAAGTTCAAAAGGGCGTTCGACGTCCGAGAATTTTTTTTCCCCGTTCCCATCATTCCTTCGAGGGGTATTCGATCGGACGTTGGACGCCTATTGAATAATCGGGCGTTCGAGATCCGAGAACGTCTGTCGATAGATATTTGCTCGATTCCCGTCCGAGAAATCGTCTTTTTTTTTTATTTTTCCGTTTCTCTCTCCAATGCTCTCCGAGACGACTCGTATTGGATCGAACGTCGAACGGCCTATTCTCAAAAGGGCGTTCGACGTCCGAGCGGGTATTGTATATTATTTTTTTCTATTATTTCGCCGGCGTTCGACGTCCGATAAAATTTTTTTCTCCCCGTTTTCTTCATTCCATCAAGGGGTAATCGATCGGACGTTGAACGCCTATTGAATGATCGGGCGTTCGAGATTCGAGAACGTCTGTCGATAGATATTTGCTCGATTCCCGTCGTTCTGCTCTCCTCGGACGTTGAACGCCAAATTTCACGATGGCGTTCGACGTCCGAGAAATCTTTTTTTTTATTTATTTTTTCGTTTCTCTCTCCAATGCTCTCCGAGACGACTCGTATTGGATCGAAAGTCGAACGGCCTATTCTCAAAAGGGCGTTCGACGTCCGAGCGGGTATTGTATATTATTTTTTTCCATTATTTCGCCGGCGTTCGACGTCCGATAAAATTTTTTTCTCCCCGTTTTCTTCATTCCATCAAGGGGTATTCGATCGGACGTTGAACGCCTATTGAATAATCGGGCGTTCGAGATCCGAGAACGTCTGTCGATAGATATTTGCTCGATTCCCGTCGTTCTGCTCTCCTCGGACGTTGAACGCCAAATTTCACGATGGCGTTCGACGTCCGAGAAATCTTCTTTTTTTTTTTATTTTTTCGTTTCTCTCTCCAATGCTCTCCGAGACGACTCGTATTGGATCAAACGTCGAACGGCCTATTCTCAAAAGGGCGTTTAACGTCCGAGCGGGTATTCTATATTATTTTTTTCCATTATTTCGCCGGCGTTCGACGTCCGATAAAATTTTTTTTTCCCCGTTTTCTTCATTCCATCAAGGGGTATTCGATCGGACGTTGAACGCCTATTGAATAATCGGGCGTTCGGGATCCGAGAACGTCTGTCGATAGATATTTGCTCGATTCCCGTCCGAGAAATCTTCTTTTTTTTTTATTTTTTCGTTTCTCTCTCCAATGCTCTCCGAGACGACTCGTATTGGATCGAACGTCGAACGGCCTATTCTCAAAAGGGCGTTCGACGTCCGGGCGGGTATTGTATATTATTTTTTTCTATTATTTCGCCGGCGTTCGACGTCCGATAAAATTTTTTTCTCTCCTTTTTCTTCATTCCATCAAGGGGTATTCGATCGGACGTTGAACGCTTATTGAATGATCGGGCGTTCGAGATCCGAGAACGTCTGTCGATAGATATTTGCTCGATTCCCGTCGTTCTGCTCTCCTCGGACGTTGAACGCCAAATTTCACGATGGCGTTCAACGTTCGAGAAATCTTCTTTTTTTCTATTTTTTCGTTTCTCTCTCCAATGCTCTCCGAGACGACTCGTATTGGATCGAACGTCGAACGGCCTATTCTCAAAAGGGCGTTTAACGTCCGAGCGGGTATTCTATATTATTTTTTTCCATTATTTCGCCGGCGTTCGACGTCCGATAAAATTTTTTTCTCCCCGTTTTCTTCATTCCATCAAGGGGTATTCGATCGGACGTTGAACGCCTATTGAATAATCGGGCGTTCGAGATCCGAGAACGTCTGTCGATAGATATTTGCTCGATTCCCGTCGTTCTGCTCTCCTCGGACGTTGAACGCCAAATTTCACGATGGCGTTCGACGTCGGAGAAATCTTCTTTTTTTCTATTTTTTCGTTTCTCTCTCCAATGCTCTCCGAGACGACTCGTATTGGATCGAACGTCGAACGGCCTATTCTCAAAAGGGCGTTTAACGTCCGAGCGGGTATTCTATATTATTTTTTTCCATTATTTCGCCGGCGTTCGACGTCCGATAAAATTTTTTTTCCCCGTTTTCTTCATTCCATTAAGGGGTATTCGATCGGACAATGAACGCCTATTGAATAATCGGGCGTTCGAGATCCGAGAACGTCTGTCGATAGATATTTGCTCGATTCCCGTCGTTCCGCTCTCCTCGGACGTTGAACGCCAAATTTCACGATGGCGTTCGACGTCCGAGAAATCTTCTTTTTTTTTTATTTTCTCGTTTCTCTCCAATGCTCTCCGAGACGACTCGTATTGGATCGAACGTCGAACGGCCTATTCTCAAAAAGGCGTTCGACGTCCGAGCGGGTATTGTATATTATTTTTTTCCATTATTTCGCCGGCGTTCGACGTCCGATAAAATTTTTTTCTCCCCGTTTTCTTCATTCCATCAAGGGGTATTCGATCGGACGTTGAACGCCTATTGAATAATCGGGCGTTCGAGATCCGAGAACGTCTGTCGATAGATATTTGCTCGATTCCCGTCGTTCTGCTCTCCTCGGACGTTGAACGCCAAATTTCACGATGGCGTTCGACGTCCGAGAAATCTTCTTTTTTTTTTTTATTTTTTCGTTTCTCTCTCCAATGCTCTCCGAGACGACTCGTATTGGATCGAACGTCGAACGGCCTTTTCTCAAAAGGGCGTTTAACGTCCGAGCGGGTATTCTATATTATTTTTTTCCATTATTTCGCCGGCGTTCGACGTCCGATAAAATTTTTTTTTCCCCGTTTTCTTCATTCCATTAAGGGGTATTCGATCGGACGTTGAACGCCTATTGAATAATCGGGCGTTCGAGATCCGAGAACGTCTGTCGATAGATATTTGCTCGATTCCCGTCGTTCTGCTCTCCTCGGACGTTGAACGCCAAATTTCACGATGGCGTTCGACGTCCAAGAAATCTTCTTTTTCATTTTATTTTTTCGTTTCTCTCTCCAATGCTCTCCGAGACGACTCGTATTGGATCAAACGTCGAACGGCCTATTCTCAAAAGGGCGTTCGACGTCCGAGCGGGTATTGTATATTATTTTTTTCCATTATTTCGCCGGCGTTCGACGTCCGATAAAATTTTTTTCTCCCCGTTTTCTTCATTCCATCAAGGGGTATTCGATCGGACGTTGAACGCCTATTGAATAATCGGGCGTTCGAGATCCGAGAACGTCTGTCGATATACATTTGCTCGATTCCCGTCGTTCCGCTCTCCTCGGACGTTGAACGCCAAATTTCACGATGGCGTTCGACGTCCGAGAAATCTTCTTTTTTTTTAATTTTTTCGTTTCTCTCTCCAATGCTCTCCGGGACGACTCGTATTGGATCGACCGTCGAACGGCCTATTCTCAAAAGGGCGTTCGACGTCCGAGCGGGTATTGTATATTATTTTTGTCCATTATTTCGCTGGCGTTCGACGTCCGATAAAATTTTTTTCTCCCCGTTTTCTTCATTCCATCAAGGGGTATTCGATCGGACGTTGAACGCCTATTGAATAATCGGGCGTTCGAGATCCGAGAACGTCTGTCGATAGATATTTGCTCGATTCCCGTCGTTCTGCTCTCCTCGGACGTTGAACGCCAAATTTCACGATGGCGTTCGACGTCCGAGAAATCTTCTTTTTTTTTTATTTTTTCGTTTCTCTGTCCAATGCTCTCCGAGACGACTCGTATTGGATCGAACGTCGAACGGCCTATTCTAAAAAGGGCGTTCGACGTCCGAGCGGGTATTGTATATTATTTTTTTCCATTATTTCGCCAGCGTTCGACGTCCGATAAATTTTTTTTTTCCCCGTTTTCTTCATTCCATCAAGGGGTATTCGATCGGACGTTGAACGCCTATTGAATAATCGGGCGTTCGAGATCCGAGAACGTCTGTCGATAGATATTTGCTCGATTCCCGTCGTTCTGCTCTCCTCGGACGTTGAACGCCAAATTTCACGATGGCGTTCGACGTCCAAGAAATCTTCTTTTTCATTTTATTTTTTCGTTTCTCTCTCCAATGCTCTCCGAGACGACTCGTATTGGATCGAACGTCGAACGGCCTATTCTCAAAAGGGCGTTTAACGTCCGAGCGGGTATTGTATATTATTTTTTTCCATTATTTCGCCGGCGTTCGACGTCCGATAAAATTTTTTTCTCCCCGTTTTCTTCATTCCTTCAAGGGGTATTCGATCGGACGTCGAACGCCTATTCATCAATCGGATGTTTGGGTCCCGATAGCGACCATCGATTCTATTCCGCTAGATTCCTGTTGTTTCGCTCTTCTCGGGCGTTGAACGCCGAATTTCACGATGGCGCTCAACGTCCGAGAAATTTTTTTTTCCTTTCCCCTTCTCACACCCTCTCCACAACGGCTCGTACTCGATCGGGCGTCGAACCACCGAATCTCGATAGGGCGTTCGAGGTCCGAGCGAGTTTATCGTTTGTTTTTCAGAGCTCCACTTTTCTCGGACGTTGATGAGTTTATTTTCTCCTCCCATATGTTTTCTGACAGCAGGCACTCGCTCGTATTGATTCGTCACATCGACCGTATTGATTATAAGCATGAATAGAATCAACGCCCGATCATCATCTTCGGAAGTAAAAAAGATACAGTAGAAACGCACCGCTCGGCATTTCGAGTATGAGAATGGTCGAAGCGCATTGCTTGACTTCGAAAATGTGACGATCCCCGAGGCGCATTGCTTTGCTTGCAAAATACGAGTATGGTCGACGCGCATTGCTTCATTTGGAGAAAATACGATAGAGTATGGTCGAAGCGCATTGCTTGACTTTGAAAATGTAACGATCCCCGACGCGCATTGCTTCACTTTTATAAAATACGAGTACGGTTGACGCGCATTGCTTCCTTTGGAGAAAATAACGAGAGAGTATGGTCGAAGCGCATTGCTTGACTTTGAAAATGTAACGATCCCCGACGCGCATTGCTTCACTTGTGAAATAAGAGTATGGTCAACGCGCAATGCTTCACTTGTAAAATATGAAAATATTCCACGCGCATTGCTTCACTCGTGAAATATGAAAATATTTCACGCGCATTGCTTCACTTGTAAAATAAGAGCATGGTCGACGCGCATTGCTTCACTTGTAAAATATGAAAATATTTCACGCGCATTGCTTCATTTGTGAAATAAGTGTATGGTCGACGCGCACTGCTGAACTTGTGAAATAAGAGTATGGTCGACGCGCATTGCTTTACTTGTGAAATAAGTGTATGGTCGACGCGCATTGCTTCACTTGTGAAATAATAGGACGGTCGACGCGCATTGCTTCACTTGTGAAATAAGAGTACGGTCGACGCGCATTGCTTCACTTGGGAATAAAGAGTATGGTCGACGCGCATTGCTTCACTTGTAAAATATGAAAATATTCCACGCGCATTGCTTGACTTTGTAAATCATGAAAATATTCTAAGCGCATTGCTTATGAAAAAAAAATTAAAAAAAAAATAATTGAAATAAAAATTATAAAAAAAATTATAAACCATCGCTCGATGGCGATGCCGAATTGGGGCCTCGTCTAACCGACAAGACGAATCCCCAAGCCAAGGGCTGAGTCTCAACAGATCGCAGCGTGGTAACTGCTCTACCGAGTACAACACCCCGCCAGGTACCTAAGTCGTCTACAGACGATTCCGAGTCTCGACATCGAACTTTGAAAACCCATGATCGACCTTTAGAAGCCGGACCTACGTACGGTAAGATCCCGTAGTTGGTCTGAGGCGACTCCATAAGGCAAACGGGGCTCGTGCGATGGCACGTCCGTAAACGTGCCACCTAGTAGATTCACATTGTTTTGAGCCTTTCGACTCACGAGACTCCTAGTGATATCGTTGCCTCCTTTGACTAGAAAGGATACGGCCTTAGAGGCGTTCAGGCATAATCCCACGGATGGTAGCTTCGCACCACCGGCCGCTCGACCGAGTGCGTGAACCAAATGTCCGAACCTGCGGTTCCTCTCGTACTGAGCAGGATTACTATCGCAACGATGAGTCATCAGTAGGGTAAAACTAACCTGTCTCACGACGGTCTAAACCCAGCTCACATTCCCTGTTGGCGGGTGAACAATCCGACGCTTGGCGAATTTTGCTTCGCAATGATAGGAAGAGCCGACATCGAAGGATCAAAAAGCAACGTCGCTATGAACGCTTGGCTGCCACAAGCCAGTTATCCGTGTGGTAACTTTTCTGACACCTCTTGCTGTAAACTCTTCAAGCCAAAAGCATCGATAGGCCGTGCTTTCGCAGTCTCTATGCGTACTGAACATCGAGATCAAGCCAGCTTTTGCCCTTTTGCTCTACGCGAGGTTTCTGTCCTCGCTGAGCTGGCCTTAGGACACCTACGTTATTCTTTGACAGATGTACCGCCCCAGTCAAACTCCCCGCCTGGCAGTGTCCTCGAATCGGATCACGCGGGAGTATGATCGGCGATCGGCCGAAGCCTCAAACAAATAACCCGTTGGGAGACCGAAGCAACTCCCCCTAAGGAGCTCCGCTGGCACGGCGGGATCTGGGATAAAGAGTCGGGTCCCCTCGCTCTCGTCCCTGGTACCCCCTTGCCATTCTCGCCGTGGGGCCTCCACGGGACAGGCAAACCCTTCCGGAGGCAAAACGCCGCCTCGAGGTATTTGGCCTCCAGGTCCCACGGGAGCTCACCCATGAGCACTGTCATCGCCTCTGTCGAAACAGTCCGGCAGACGAACAGTGTGGCAAGGAGGACCGAGCGCTGAGCCCTGTTAAGCAGAACTCGAGCCGTCGTCCTCGCCCTAACGAAGCCCCCCAAACCGATGCGCCATGCAAACGGGGCTCTTCGTCCCGCGCACGGGACGAAGAGCCCCCGGTACCAGGACCCAATGGTCCGGCGCCTGAGTCCCCAGTCTCGCCGCATTACCCGCCGCAGTTGACTCACGAGGGAGACTGTCTTTCCCCGGATCTCCCGCAAGTGAGGCTCGAAATTTAGCCGCTCACCCACTAGTATGCCCAGGTACTTGACCTCCTCCCTGTACGGCACCGCGCCTCGGTCTAGGAGTACCCTGGGGTGCCTGGTGTCCGCAAAACTCCCGCGAAGCAGCATGCACACGGTCTTATCCCGAGAGACGTCGACCGTGGCATCAACACCCCACTCCCTCACCATTTCAAGAGACTCCGTAGCCTGGGTTCCGATACTCAAGCGTGAGTCTCCTGAAGAGATCAGGAGCGTATCATCGGCGTAAGCGACAACCTCGATATCTGCCTCCCGGAGTCGCCGCAGCAGGGGGTCCAGAGCCAGATTCCATAGAATCGGCCCGGACATCGACCCCTGCGGGCAGCCTCGCTCGACGTTCAGCTCAACCCGGCCGTACCGGGAAACCATAAATGCTCGACGGTCGCTGAAGAAGCTCCGCCAAACGCCCAGCTCTGGGCATCCGGCGGCTCCTAAGATCCCGAGGATCGTGTCCCAGCTCAGGTGGTCGAAGGCCCCCTTGAAATCCACAAAAGTACCAAGTACGTATTTGTGTGGGGACTCTTCGACTACCCTCATCGCTAAGTGCCACGCGTCCTCGGTGCCCCTTGCAGCCCTGAAACCAAACTGCCGGTCCGAGAGGGAGTGAGCCTCTCTCACCTCGAGCCTGCGTACTAAAATCTTTTCCAGCAGTTTGCCCAGGACCGAAAGGAGGCTGATCGGTCGATACGATCCAGCCTCGTCTGGCGGCTTCCCGGGACCCTTGAGAATGGCCACGACGCGGGCGCTTTTCCACTGGGGTGGGAACACTCCAGCTTCAATGCAGCCGTTGTACATGGCCAGGGCCAGGTCTGGCGCGTACATAACCTAGGGATGCCGGATTGTTAGGAAAAAATCGATTCATCGCATCGAATCGAATTGTAATTGAACGAATCGATTCCCTAATATATTACTATCAAAAAGATCGATTCGGTAAAAATCGATTTTTATTAAATGGCGAGGGAAAATGGAGAATTAATTATAACATGGCTTCAAAAAAACTGGAGTAATTTCAAATCAAGGATACTTTTATAATACAGGTATAAAAATAATAACCACCACGTCAAGAATCAACATTTTTATTTATTGTTGTATGACGAAAATACGCAGATTGCATTGTTTTCTTTGCAGTTTTTTTTTTTTAATTCAGAAACAATACTTCGTTTTTCCGAAACGAAAATCTTTTGTCGTATAATTACAATGCAGACTTCTGAAATATATTTCGATCAACTTCTTAAATTGTATTTTTTTTTTTAATTTCTATTAAAATATGATCAACGGAAGTTTACGCTTTTTATACAGTAAGTGCTTATAAATGTAAGTACAGTACTATGCATTAATGCCTGGTCAGATCAATAGAGTGTCGATTTTACCGACTGTGTATCGTCATTTGTCGAAGTTCTTCGAAGTTCGGACAAGTTTCAGACGTATGTGTCAAGAGTAATTCCTAACCCCGAGTTTGAATTAACCCCACAAAAAACATGACACGGTCAAGACGACGTAGCAGCCGCCCGAAGTTGAGTAGGAAGTGTAATCAAGAGGTTAAATCGTTGGGAAATCACCGAACGATAAGAAGATTAGTTTGAATGACCAATAAAAAAAAATGTAAACCCGTGTATGATTTAGATGTTGTTAAATATAAAAACAAGAAAAAATACGATAATGACTGAATCTTTGTGAAATTGGAAAGGAAAACTATTTTCTGAATAGGTGCAAATATCGAACTGATGGAAAAATATTATTTTCACAAAAAAATATTGGAAGACTACATTTCCTGATCGACCGAATGATACATTGATTAAGATATTTCTAGATATGAATATATATTGTTATTTCCATGAGCTAACCATTGTCCGAATAACAAATCTGATTGCACAAGAAAATTCGAATTCGAAACGCGAAGCGAACAAATTATATCCCGCGGTGAGTGAAAAGCTCATGTCGCAGGGTTCGCTACAATATTCTCGATCGTCTCGAATGTAAAACAGTATCGATTTCATGCGAGGCAAGCGTGATAAAACTACTGAAAAAATGATTTTTGATAAGGGCATCATATGAAAACGAAATTTTTTCGGCCAACTTGAAGCTGCCTTTATTTTTTATCCCTTCAACTTTATTATATTTTCTTCTAATTTAACTTTTCGTTTGTTTACATGTGGCTTAAACCGCGATCCTCATCCCTGATGCATGAGAATTGACAAGATTCTGTGGATACGAAAAATTCCAAGACTCATTCCCAAATAAGTAAGAGCGACAGATTCATCCCTGCGAAGCGAACCAACATATCCTGCGGTGAATGAAACGGTCATGTCACGGGCATTTTTACAATTTTCGTGATAATCAAACCGGCAATAATCAAGCCGATGGAAATAATTGTAAATTATCACTTCAGGTAGTAGGTTAATAAAAATTGGAAAAGAAATAAAAGTTACTTTTCATTTTATTTTCGTTTGCTTCTATCCGACGCGAGTTGGTTTTTTTTGTTAATTTTAATTATTTTTTTGTGAAATTGAAATGAATACACGCTAGACATTCTGCATTGTCTGACGATTAACCGCAATTGACCGAGAGGTGTGCGAAGTGCGTAATTTGGCTAACCCACGTTCAAACCCAATCGCATCTCTGTTGCTGCACTCCACCAACTACTGGATGCAATCTAGGCGTGGGTTAGACAACCGTCATGACGATGTCACTGTGACTTGACGATTTCCTCAAAAATCGTGTTAAAAGCTGGTAGTTGGATAGAACTCTTGTTGCATCAACATTTCGGTGTATAACCCACATGCAAAAGCGTCCCACTTGATTTTCCTGAGACAAATCAACCGAGAGGTGTGCGCTATAAAACAGTCCACACACCAGTGAAGAAAGCGCGGCTCGAAAAGTTCGAATAGTCTAGACCGATTTTATAATTCGGATGCAGGGAAATTATCTCCCCACTCGGATAGCGTAATTTGACTAACCCACGTTCAAACCCAATCGCATCTCTGTTGCTGCACTCCACCAACTACTGGATGCAATCTAGGCGCGGGTTAGACAACCGTCATGACGATGTCACTGTGACTTGACTATTTCCTGTAAAATCGTGTTAAAAGCTGGTAGCTGGATATAACTCTTGTTGCAACAACATTTCGGTGTTTAACCCACATTGAAAAGTGTCCCACTGGATTTTCCTGGGATCAATCAACCGAGTGGTGTGCGCTGTAACGCAGTCCACATACCAGTGAAGAAAGCGCGGCTCGAAAAGTTCGAATAGTCTAGACCGATTTTATAATTCGGATGCAGGGAAATTATCTCCCCACTCGGATAGCGTAATTTGACTAACCCACGTTCAAACCCAATCGCATCTCTGTTGCTGCACTCCACCAACTACTGGATGCAATCTAGGCGCGGGTTAGACAACCGTCATGACGATGTCACTGTGACTTGACTATTTCCTGTAAAATCGTGTTAAAAGCTGGTAGCTGGATATAACTCTTGTTGCAACAACATTTCGCTGTTTAACCCACATTGAAAAGTGTCCCACTGGATTCTCCTGGGATCAATCAACCGAGTGGTGTGCGCTGTAACGCAGTCCACATACCAGTGAAGAAAGCGCGGCTCGAAAAGTTCGAATACTCTAGAACAATTTTATAATTCGCATGCAGGGGGAGTAACTCCCCAGTCGGAGTGCACAATTTGACTAACCCACGTTCAAACCCAATCGCATCTCTGTTGCTGCACTCCACCAACTACTGGATGCAATCTAGGCGTGGGTTAGACAACCGTCATTACGTTGTTACTGTGACTTTAGAATTTCCTGCAAAATCGTGCCAAAAGTTGGTAATTGGATAAAACTCTTGTTGCAACAACATTTCGGTGTCTAACCCACGTTGAAGAGTGTCCCACTGGATTCTCCTGAGATCAATCAACCGAGTGGTGTGCGCTATAAAACAGTCCACACACCAGTGAAGAAAGCGCGGCTCGAAAAGTTCGAATAGTCTAGACCGATTTTATAATTCGGATGCAGGGAAATTATCTCCCCACTCGGATAGCGTAATTTGACTAACCCACGTTCAAACCCAATCGCATCTCTGTTGCTGCACTCCACCAACTACTGGATGCAATCTAGGCGCGGGTTAGACAACCGTCATGACGATGTCACTGTGACTTGACTATTTCCTGTAAAATCGTGTTAAAAGCTGGCAGCTGGATATAACTCTTGTTGCAACAACATTTCGCTGTTTAACCCACATTGAAAAGTGTCCCACTGGATTCTCCTGGGATCAATCAACCGAGTGGTGTGCGCTGTAACGCAGTCCACATACCAGTGAAGAAAGCGCGGCTCGAAAAGTTCGAATACTCTAGAACAATTTTATAATTCGCATGCAGGGGGAGTAACTCCCCAGTCGGAGTGCACAATTTGACTAACCCACGTTCAAACCCAATCGCATCTCTGTTGCTGCACTCCACCAACTACTGGATGCAATCTAGGCGTGGGTTAGACAACCGTCATTACGTTGTTACTGTGACTTTAGAATTTCCTGCAAAATCGTGCCAAAAGTTGGTAATTGGATAAAACTCTTGTTGCAACAACATTTCGGTGTCCAACCCACGTTGAAGAGTGTCCCACTGGATTCTCCTGAGATCAATCAACCGAGTGGTGTGCGCTGTAACGCAGTCCACATACCAGTGAAGAAAGCGCGGCTCGAAAAGTTCGAATACTCTAGAACAATTTTATAATTCGCATGCAGGGGGAGTAACTCCCCAGTCGGAGTGCACAATTTGACTAACCCATGTTCAAACCCAATCGCATCTCTGTTGCTGCACTCCACCAACTACTGGATGCAATCTAGGCGTGGGTTAGACAACCGTCATTACGTTGTTACTGTGACTTTAGAATTTCCTGCAAAATCGTGTTAAAAACTGGTAGTTGGATAGAACGCTTGTTGCATCAACAGAGAATATTATATAGAAAAATATTATTTTCTCCCTTGCACCGAAAACAGTTTCGATTTCATGATAAACGAGCTTGCACAGTTCACTTAATAAATAATTCTTGAGCATTGCATCACGTGAAGCTTTTTTGTTTGACGGTAGAGGTTTTTGAAAATTGTTATTTCGTCAAAATGGTTCCCTATAAAACTATGAACTGATATTTAAGGATGTATGATATAAAGCAAAATTCTACATAAAATGACAAATGTCGTTCGTTTTTTATTTTACTCGTTGAAAATTCCCACATTCAGTCCAAACCGAGTTTCATTTTTGTAATTTGTATGGTAAAGAATAACTTAGTAAGGAACGCCCACGCTAATCGTTTTTATGCGTTCTGAATCATGCTTCCGTTTTATTGTACTTAAATATTGTGGTCAATTCTCATAATAGCGAACCATCCACGATATTCTTGACACAGTGTAGCAGTAATGCGCTGTGTTTTGTTTGTATTGAAACTATCTTCAACCTGTATCACTAATCATGGCCGAAGCTAACGAAGAGGCACGCAGCATTTTTGCAAATTACGATTCATCTGTTCGTGGACGTATCGTTGGTTTTCACCAAGCGGGCTGGTCGAGGGAACGAATTCGAGCCGCGATTGCATGCAATAGAAAAACGGTTGATCTTTGGATCAACAAGTTTAACAGAGGTGGTGACGCGGCTCTGAAGGACCATCGAAAAAGCAACAAAAGGCCGCTCAAAACGACACCGGAAGAAGATGTTCGGCTTTGCGAAGCTGTGGAAGAAACTCCATTTACAACAATTGCCGCAGCACTGAATGAGACGGGAATCGACGTAAGTGTGAGCACGGCTAGACGGCGATTGAAAAATGTTGGGGTTACTGCTCATCGTCCGGTGCATAAAACGCCACTATCCGAACAGCACCGTCAACAGCGACTTCTCTTCGCTCAGGAGCATTTGGGATGGACGCCCGAACAGTGGGCTTCAGTCGTATGGTCCGACGAAAAGGTATGTATGTGTTAAATGTATGTGTTTGTTTATATCGCGCCTTTGTCCTTGCGGTTTAGGCGCCCTCCCGTGTTTACATAACCTCTTTTATTTATATTTCTCATGCCTCTCCCTTCAACTTCCTGCCCCCCCCCCCCATTTCTTTTCCCCTTCTCTTTCAGCGGCTTTCTTCTGTTCCCTGGCTCTCCTTGTTTTCCTTTTTCTTTCTTCTCTCTTCTTTGTTCACAGCTACTCGTTCCCTTCCCCTCTTTCACCTTCGTCCAATTCTCTCTACTTTCTTCTTCCCCCATCTTGCCTCCCGCTCTTTTTCGTTACCCTGGTCCCTCTTCTCCGTCATCTTCTTATCTCTTCCTTCTTCTTCTCTCTTCTTCTTCTTCCTCTCCTTCTTTGTACCCGTTCTCCCACCTCTCTCTTTTCTCGTTCCACCTCCATCTCGTTCCGTCTATTCTTATCTCCTTCTCCCCTGTTTCCACTTTTCTCCCCTTCTTCCTCTCTTCCACCGCTCTTTCTCTTAATATAAACTTTGTCTGTCTTTCCCCCCTTGTCAACTCCTCTTTTACACTGATTCCCGTTGCTTCCATCTCGATTATTTTTAACAATTTCTCCTTGTCCTCTTCGCTTTTCAGCTCCACTATCACCATTGCTACGTCCGCCACCTGCATTCCTTTCATTCTTTTCTTCACTTTCACCTTTCTCAATGTCCCCTTTTCACACCTTTTCTCGATCTCCACGATGTCAATTCCCTCCACTTTACCTATCCCTCTCATGCACACGTTCTTTCCCCTCTTCTCTCTTTCTGCCAACTCCTGTTTCCACCTTACCTCTCTTTCTCTCTCTGCCAGTTTCTTTTTCTTCTTCTCCTCCGTCGTCCGCCTTGCGTCCACCATCGTCCAGCCTCCACTTCTCGCCTTCTCCTTCTCTCCTCCGGGATTTCCCTCCGAATCCTCTACCTCACTATCTCCACCCTTACTCTCATCTTTCTCCTCTTTGTTTTCCACCTTCATCCCTTTCTCCTCCTTCTCATCTTCTTCCATCATCTTCATCTAGTCCTCTTCTTGCCTCTGCCTCTCATTCTCTCTACTTTCCTCTGTCTCTTTACTTTAAGTTATCTCCTTCTCCTCGCCTTTTCCCTCTCCCTCCCTTCCTTTCCTCCTCTTGTCACCTTCTTCGTTATCCGTTACATTTTTCTCGCTTTCCTCTCCTCTGTGATCCTTTCCGTTGACCTTCTTCCCCTTGTCTTCTACTTCCTTCTGCCGTGCAGCCAATCCTTCCTTCACTCCTCTCAACTCTTCGTTTATTTCCTTCAGTTCCTTCACCACTTCCCTTAACACTTCCCTCACCTCCTTCCCGACCACTAATTCCATTCTTTCCATTCCAGCTTTGCTCTTTCCTTTCCTTTGCACTCACTTTGCTGTCTTTCCGTCGTGCCGGTTCTGGGACTACTGTCTTCTCTCCACTCTCCCTCTTATCTCGTCAACCATCTGTCGCCCCGTTCCTTTGTTCCTCTTACTTGTTATATCTCGTTGTCCTATATTTCCGTCGACCCCTCTCTCACCTCGGCTTCAGACTTCTTCGACTAAGTTCTTGTCACTCCTTCCCGCTGTTGTCACTTGCTACTTCCTCTTAGGCGACCGTCGCTACTTTCCTTTACCGTGCCTCCATTCCTTCCCTGGCCCTACACGCCGTCCACTTTGTGCGCTGACTCGGGCCACCTCGTACTTCTTCGGCTCTGCCTTCCGGCCACTCTTCTTTCCTTTCTTCTCTCTCCCCCCATCCACATTTTCCCTAACCTCATTCTTTTTCACTCCTTTTCCCATCACCAGTTCCGCACTTTTTCCTTCTCCTTCTGCCTCGTTTTTCACTTCACTCACTTCCCGATTCTTCCATCTCTCGTCCCACGCCCTGTATAGGTGTTCAAGTCTTCGGATGATGGGCGAAGACATGTTTATCGTCCGAGGGCGAGGGAGTTTCAACTGGACGAACGCTATGTGGTCCAGAAACAATGGAGCGGAAGAATATCTGTTGGGTTTTGGGGATGTATGTCCGCGGCTGGAGTGATGGCCCTATGCGAGATCCCACCAAGGATGAATTCGGGGGATTATGTCAATGTTCTGGAAAACACTATGCTGCCCGCCGCCAGAGTTCGCTTTCCCGTTGATCAGTATCCAGGGATTCAATTTATGCAAGATCGTGCTGCGGTCCACACATCTCGGGAGACGACGGCATGGTTCAACGAGCACCCGGACGTCAACGTCATCAATTGGCCCAGTAAATCTCCGGATTTGAACCCCATTGAAAACTTGTGGAGTATGTTATATCAGTATTCACTTTGATTTACCAGGTTACTTCGGTGGGGTTTTTCTTGCACCTATCTTGCGGGTTCCAATAATACGGAATAAATGAATAAATAGTAGATTAATAAAAATGTCTCTATCCCAATAGGTGTCATGGTTCGTGAGTGGGAATCTGGTGCAGACCGAAACCGGGATGCTCTCGTGGCACACGTGCATCGGGTTTGGCATGAGATGGAGGCAAAGCCGAATCTTTGCCTCAATCTCGTAAACTCCATGCCAAACCGAATGCAGTGTGTCATCGAGAGCAACGGATCGTGGATCCCATACTAAGATTCCCCTGTAAGCATTGAGGTCGTTTTTTAAATTCTACCCTACTTTTACATTCCTTAATTCTTCATGCTTCAATTTATACCAAAATTACAGAATTTGCAATTAAGTATATAAATTTTTCGTTTTACAGCACAAGTCCTATTATTCCGCAAGTTTTCAAGTGGATTCGTATTCGGAGGTTTGCTTGGCTAAATGATGATTTGGATATCCGGGCATTAGTTGAATCATGTATCGTCTTCTGAGATGATCTCAGTACGATCGTGTATTCATTCAATGCACGGATACCGGTCGACGGGAATACCGACTACAGTGGGGGTAGTGGGGGGTTATTTTTCCAGAACTGTCCATAATCTCCGGAATTCATTCCTTCTGGATTGTGCTTAGCGCCATCACTCGAGCGGCGGAGATGCGCGACCAAGACTCAACGGAAATTGAATAGCTCCATTGTTGAAGAACCACATAGCCTGGGTCCGCTTGAAATTCTCGAGCCCCTGCGACCATACGACTGAAGCCCACTATTCGGGCGACCACCACAAATGCTTCTAAGCGAAAAACAGTCACTGTCGACGGTGGTCCTCCGTTAGTGGAGTTTTTTTCACCGGATGATGAGCAGTGAGTCCATCATTTTTCAAACGGCATTCAGCTGTGCTCACGCTTAATGCCCGTTTTGTTTACAGCTGCGGCAATTGTTGTGAAAGGAGTTCCTTCCACATCTTCAAACAGCCGAACATCTTCCGGTGTCGTTTTGAGCGGCCTTTTGTCGCTTTTTCCATGGTCCTTCAGAGCCGCGTTACCACCTCTATTCACGTTATTGATCCAAATATGTACCGTTTTGGTTTTACATCCAATCGCAGCTCGAATGCGTGTTCCCTCGACCGGCCTGCTTGGTGCAAACCAATGATACATCCACGAACAGATGGATCGTTTTTTTTTTCAATTGTTTCTTCGCTTTTATAGTTAATTTGACGTGTTGATTGTTTTTAATTGTTGTTTAATTGTTCTGTTACTAGCTTGTATGATTCCAAAATAATGGAAGTATATTAAATAAAAAAAATTGATTTATTATTAATGTTAATTTATAAAAATTAATTTATTAATGTTTTATATTCTCTCTTTCTCTCTCTCTCTCGCCCTCTCTTTCCCTCGCTCTCGTTCTCTCGCTCTCGCTCTCGCTCTGTTGCTATCGCTCTCCCGCTCTCGCTCTCGCTCTCCCGCTCTATCTCTCTCGCTCTCTCGTCGTCTCACTCTCTTGCGCTCTCGCTCTCTCGACCTCTCTCTCTCTCCCTCGCTCTCACTCTCTCTGGCTTTCTTACGCTTTCGCCCTCGCGACCTCTCCCTCTCTCTCTCCCTCGCTCTCACTTTCTCGCTCTCGCTCTCGCTCTCGCTTTCGCTCTCGTTCTCTCGCCCTTTCTCTCTCCCTCGCTCTCTCTCCCTCTCGCCCTCTCTTTCCCTCGCTCTCGCCCTCTCTTTCCCTCGCTCTCGCTCTGTCGCTATCGATCTCGCTCTCGCTGTTCCGCTCTCCCGCTCTCGCTGTCGCTCTCCCGCTCTCGCTCTCGCTCTCCCGCTCTCTCGATCTCCCGCTCTCTCGCTCTCTCGCTCTCTCGCTCTCCCGCTCTCCCGCTCTCTCTTTCGCTCTCTCTCTCTCTCTCGCTCTGTCGCTATCGCTCTCCCGCCCTCGCTCTGTTGCTATCGCTCTCTCGCTCTCGCTCCGTCGCCCTCGCTCTCCCGCTCTCTCACTCTCTCGCCCTTTCTCTCTACCTCGCTTTCTCTCTCTCGCCCACTCTTTCCCTCGCTCTCGCTCTCTCGCTCTTTCGCTCTCGCTCTCTCGCTCTCCCGCTCTCGCTCTTGCTCTTCCGCTCTCGCTCTCGCTCTCCCGCTCTCGCTCTCGCTCTCCCGTCCTCGCTCTCGCTCTCCCGCCCTCGCTCTCCCGCTCTCGCTCTCCCGCCCTCGCTCTCCCGCTCTCGCTCTCTCGTCCTCGCTCTCCCGCCCTCTCCCTCTCGCCCTCTCTCTCGCACTCTCTCTCGTGCTCTCTCTCTTTCTGTTTTTCTCTCTCTCTCGAACGAAAAAATCAAAATCAAATCAAACTAATGAAAAACGAAAATCATTTATTCAATGCCACTTCCATGTACCACGGAGTACAAAATTTTAGATATTCTTCCATCGCTATTTCTTCAGGCGATCTTCTCTTCCTCGGCTTTTTGATCGGCGGCTCGATATTTGGCTCGATCTGGCCAAGCTATTAAAACATTTGTTCGATGTAATAATAATCCGTAATCGACTGAAGTGCAAAATAGAATTTTCGACCTTAAGAAACATATACCTCAAGTCCCTCCGTTCCTGATTCCTGTGGCCCCACATCCTCAATTCTTCCGTATTCCCGTTCCTCAGCCCGCTCTCCCATTCTTGATACACCTCCATCCATGTCCAATTCCTTATCTATCTTTTCCCTGCCCTCTCGCGCACTTTCTCTCTCAATTCCTCGTTTCCCCACCGCTGCCACCCCCTCATCTCCTTGATCCTCGGCCCCCGATTTTACGTCATTTCCCGCATGTTCCTCATCCTGATTCTCCACCCGTTCTACTCCCAATTCCATATTTCTTTCCTCTTCACTTCCTGGCCCCACATCCTCAATTCTCCCGTCTTCCCGTTCCTCAGCCCGCTCTCCCATTCTTGATACACCTCCATCCATGTCCAATTCCTTATCTATCTTTTCCCTGCCCTCTCGCGCACTTTCTCTCTCAATTCCTCGTTTCCCCACCGCTGCCACCCCCTCATCTCCTTGATCCTCGGCCCCCGATTTTACGTCATTTCCCGCATGTTCCTCATCCTGATTCTCCACCCGTTCTACTCCCAATTCCATATTTCTTTCCTCTTCACTTCCTTCCAGTCCTGCATCATTTTCTCTATCTTTGTTGTTTCCTTGATCCACTTTCGAAAAGTCGCGTAGCCTATAATATAAGAAAATGTACGAATTATTGACGATTTATAATGGGAGAGAGGTTAGTCCAGTGGATGAGGGCTTGGCCTCGCTAAGGAGGGTGATGGTAGTTCGAAAGGTGCGGGAAAAAGAGGAAAGGAAATGCGTAAAAACCCGAAAAGAGTATACGTCAGACACAAAAATAAAAAAATATATATATATGATCTATATGAAAAAAATATCCAGGAAACAAAACTTACTGTGGATCTTTTCCCGACTTGGATCTTCCCGCACCTTCCCATTGGTCAACGAGATCCTGGAATCGTCGGGCAATTTCTTCATATGAATCTTCGCTAAAAAAGGAGAATTTTTTTATATTTATTCTCGATGATAGAAAAATTTTTTTCATTACACCCACACTGAGAGTTAAACTCCCCGAGCAGGTGTCATGAAAAATCGTATATGCCCCACGGGAGTGAAATAAATCTTCTATAAACCGCGGGCAGAACCTCACCTTCGGTTCGGCTGACGAGCAATAAAGTATTCCATTTTCCTTCCGTAGGTGCGTAGCATACAATATATTTCTAAACATAATCTCTAAAGAAATAACTATCAATTATTACGAATGACAATAATAATACTTACTCGTTTATATCACTGTTTTGAAGAAATTCGATCATCGGCAAGCGGTTATTCCTGATAAAATTTCTTATGTACTCGGCGCGATGCTGAAGACAACGTTCTTTATAAATAAAAGAACAGATCTCTCGAATAATGGGACGAGGCAAAACTTCTTTCTCTTTTAATAAAGAGTAATAGTCCTGTTGAATAATGCGCACGAGGAGCATCCCAAGTAGGCGAGTGTTTTTAAAAAAATCCGTGAAATATCTTTTGCGCACCATGATGTTTGAAACGTCACGACAGAGACGAAAAATTTCTATGACAATTGAGCGGTGTGATTCACTCGCTGTAGCTCGCTGTCACATGGAGTTTTCATTTGTTTGTTAATCTCGTCGCAAATAAATTCCATTACAATTACGCACAACTTCACACCAGCCCCCTGACACTGAGAACTATTCCCATTACGATAAATGGTTTCGCGTTTTGTCCCGGTTTTTTAGTTCCACTGTTGGCCACTTTGCAGAGCTAGGAGTCATCTGGCCGGCAGGCTTCACGCATGCGCGTTCGAGACTACGCGACTTCAATTTTTTAGTGCCTCACTTATCATCGTTAGACGTTAAATTTTACTTTAAAACCCTTCGTGTGAACATGAGAAACTGTAAATCGGAAGATAAGGGCGTACCTATATTCAAATGATTTCTACTCCCTTTCTTCGATAATGATTTTGCATTAAAAAATTCGATTCCCCATTGCAATTCTTGATGTTCACACAAAAGGAAAATAATATTAAACTATTATATAACTGTGTGATCACAACGCTCTCAAATGTTCCTGTGCATGTTCCATCAATGGTTCTATTTAAGTTCATGCATGTGTGTTTGTGTTTGAATTTGTTCCTGCAGAAGTTTTTTGGGACTGTGAGACAGGCTGGTGGTTCTAACGATCACCCTTCGACCCCGACGTTTCTCAACATTTACAAGATCCTATCCATTTATAGCGTTTTGAAACCTCCGAAGACGGGCAATTGTTCGGTAATCAATGCAAAATCTACTGAGCCTTTGCTGACTCTTGCCGATCTCAAAACGATCTATAAAAATCCTGACGCTTCCAAAATTCAATCACAGGCAATAAAAGAAAAATTACATAATATCATCCAGCATGACGATTGGGAGCTTGAAGATATTATGCACATAACAGAGCATACTTACAGCATGCCAGCAGTCACTGATTGCGTTATGTATTGCTACACAGCAGACCTGACAAAAAGAATTTGCAATTCGGTCAAATGTTTGGAATGCCAGAACGCTTTAATAGGCTCTGATGAGAACAGCAATATTCTCCCAGAAGCTGTTTTGAGTATTTGGCAAAAACGGGGTACCTGGGCCCATCCAAACAGGAATTTATATCGATTCGTTCTTTTTTTGGAACAATTATTTCAAAAGCACTGCCAATCTCCCAATGTCTTCGACGAAGTTCTACAAGAAATTTATTCTTATAATCAATTAACATTCCCATGCAGTTTGCATTCCCACGATATTATTTTCCAAATAATACAAATTTTTTTAACGACAAGAATGCAGCATTATTGTACGCGCATGAACGCTAACCAGGCAAAAAATAATCAATATCGAAAAAAAACAGCGAAATTTTGTTCAACGTAGACAACGTTGAATAAACAGCGAAAAAAACTAGTATAATAAAAAGAAGCGAAATTTTGTATAACATGTAAAAATGTATAAAACATTTCCTATATATATCCATATAATATATATGTATATGCTTATGTACCTGCAATACGAGAGATAAGAAAAAATATTAATATCGAAAAAAAATAAATATTTTTCGAAAAATTTGAATTTTTTTCTATTCCTGTCATAATTATATTCGTACGCGGCAGCAGAAATTAACGTGGAAAATCAACTAGAAAGAATTTGATTTCATGGTTATTAAATAAATAATAAAATTAACACAACACAATCAATAATAATGAGTGGAATGAATAATAACAATTTTCTTATTCATGATATTCTTGCATAGCGTATACAGACTACATTGCACTATATATATTACCCGGCCAGACGACTACTAGCGCTCACATGTGGCGCAATTCAGTACTAAAAATGCGGGACAACTGTCGAATCGTGCTTGAGGGCCTGTGTCAGGGGGCTGCTTCACACCGATGAACACAGGTTCGATTCAAACGAAAGATAATGACTCAACGATGTCCGAAGTCTCGTCTCTCGGCAACGATCGCCGCATCAGGTAAGTAAAGGAGGTAAGTATCCTCTGATCGATAGATGTTAATTGGCTTTTTTTTTAGGTTTCGTTACTTTTTGTACTTTTTGTGTTGTTTTCAGGATTTGTTCATTTTTTGATTGTATCTTTTCATTTTTTTCAGGATTTTACAGTTTCGGCATACTGGCGAGGACCTCGACGACTTCCTTTTCCGCTGATGTTAGCGTTGCCGAGACGGCAACGTGTTTATTTTAGGAACAAAACAGGTAACTGGTGATGTAATATCAATACGTTAGTTTACTTTATTCGTTCTCAATGCTATTTACAAGGACGGTGTAAAATGGATCAGATTCCCTTGGAGGCGTAAAATGACCGTAAAATAACATGTAAGGTGTTAATTTATGATATTGACTTATTAGAACGGGTAAAACGGAGCGAATTAAGGCTTAATCCAACTAGCTGAAGCGATTAATAATAAAATTAGTCACTGACAGGTGCAACACAGTTTTTTGACGAGGAATCCACGCGACGGTAAGAATGGAGTTATTTCTATATAGGCTAGTTTACTGAATTGTAATTTTATATTTCTTTTTACAGATGCAGCGGAATCAACAGCGTTAATTCGACTACGAGGTGAGTACTACGGTAAGTTTATATAAATTATGGTAGTAACAAACTTTTTAAATTATGACTAAGCATTGGTATAATTCTTTGTCAACTTGTTATAATCAGATTTTAAAAAACTGGGTATTCGACTTGAAAACAGAGGTCGCTTCACCAATTTCGGAAAAGAAGCGCTTTTTCGCCTAAGTCGAAATCGAGGATGTTCAGAAAATAATAAATAACAGAAAGATCGTTATTCCGAATAAAATGTTATTTAACAGTACGGCAATACATAAGCAGAGGGAGGAGTCATTGAAAAAAATGTATCAACAGTTGTAACAGATGCGAAAATTCGATACTATGGCATATTCATTACGCAAATACATTGAATTTGCGTGCGATGTGGTGACATGAATTTTTTTTGAGATATTCTAAATCGTAGTTGACATCCTTTTGATTCGGTACACCAATAGGAAAAATAAAAATGAAAAACCATAAACGTGAAGAACTTTTATTTGACATCCAACTCGAGTGAATGAGTAAGTGAGTGAGTGAAAAATCATTAAACCCTTGTCAAACCGCACTTTATTCATTGGTATGTGGACTGCGTTACAGCGCACACCACTCGGTTGATTGATCCCAGGAGAATCCAGTGGGACACTTTTCAATGTAGGTTAAACACCGAAATGTTGTTGCAACAAGAGTTATATCCAGCTACCAGCTTTTAACACGATTTTACAGGAAATAGTCAAGTCACAGTGACATCGTCATGACGGTTGTCTAACCCACGCCTAGATTGCATCCAGTAGTTGGTGGATTGCAGAAACAGAGATGCGATTTGGTTTGAACGTGGGTTAGTCAAATTACGCACTCCGAGTGAGGGGATACTCTCCCTGCATGCGAATTATAAAGTCGTTCTAGAGTATTCGAACTTTTCGAGCCGCGCTTTCTTCACTGGTGTATGGACTGTGTTACAGCGCACACCTCTCGGTTGATTTGTCTCAGGAAAATCAAGTGGGACGCTTTTGAATGTGGGTTATACACCGAAATGTTGATGCAACAAGAGTTATATCCAGCTACCAGCTTTCAACACGATTTTACAGGAAATAGTCAAGTCACAGTGACATCGTCATGACGGTTGTCTAACCCACGCCTAGATTGCATCCAGTAGTTGGTGGAGTGCAGCAACAGAGATGCGATTGGGTTTGAACGTGGGTTAGTCAAGTTACGCACTCCGAATGGGAAGTTACTACCCCTGCATGCGAATTATAAAATTGTTCTAGAGTATTCGAACTTTTCGAGCCGCGCTTTTTTCACTGGTATGTGGACTGCGTTACAGCGCACACCACTCGGTTGATTGATCCCAGGAGAATCCAGGGGGATACTTTTCAATGTGGGTTAAACACCGAAATGTTGTTGCAACAAGAGTTTTATCCAATTACCAACTTTTGGCAAGATTTTGCAGGAAATTCTAAAGTCACAGTAACATCGTCATTACGGTTGTCTAACCCGCGCCTAGATTGCATCCAGTAGTTGGTGGAGTGCAGCAACAGAGATGCGATTGGGTTTGAACGTGGGTTAGTCAAATTACGCTATCCGAGTGGGGAGATAATTTCCCTGCATCCGAATTATAAAATCGGTCTAGACTATTCGAACTTTTCGAGCCGCGCTTTCTTCACTGGTGTGTGGACTGTTTTATAGCGCACACCACTCGGTTGATTGATCTCAGGAGAATCCAGTGGGACACTCTTCAACGTGGGTTATACACCGAAATGTTGTTGCAATAAGAGTTATATCCAGCTACCAGCTTTTAACACGATTTTGCAGGAAATTCTAAAGTCACAGTGACATCGTCATGACGGTTGTCTAACCCGCGCCTAGATTGCATCCAGTAGTTGGTGGATTGCAGAAACAGAGATGCGATTTGGTTTTAACGTGCGTTAGTCAAATTACGCACTCCGAGTGGGGGGATGCTCTCCCTGCATGCGAATTATAAAGTCGTTCTAGAGTATTCGAACTTTCCGAGCCGCGCTTTCTTCACTGGTGTATGGACTGTGTTACAGCGCACACCTCTCGGTTGATTTGTCTCAGGAAAATCAAGTGGGACGCTTTTGAATGTGGGTTATACACCGAAATGTTGATGCAACAAGAGTTCTATCCAACTACCAGCTTTTAACACGATTTTACAGAAAATTCTAATGTCACAGTGACATCGCCATGACGGTTGTCTAACCCACGCCTAGATTGCATCCAGTAGTTGGTGGAGTGCAGCAACAGAGATGCGATTGGGTTTGAACGTGGGTTAGTCAAATTACGCACTCCGAATGGGAAGTTACTACCCCTGCATGCGAATTATAAAATTGTTCTAGAGTATTCGAACTTTTCGAGCCGCGCTTTTTTCACTGGTATGTGGACTGCGTTACAGCGCACACCACTCGGTTGATTGATCCCAGGAGAATTCAGGGGGATACTTTTCAATGTGGGTTAAACACCGAAATGTTGTTGCAACAAGAGTTTTATCCAATTACCAACTTTTGGCAAGATTTTGCAGGCAATTCTAAAGTCACAGTAACATCGTCATTACGGTTGTCTAACCCGCGCCTAGATTGCATCCAGTAGTTGGTGGAGTGCAGCAACAGAGATGCGATTGGGTTTGAACGTGGGTTAGTCAAATTACGCTATCCGAGTGGGGAGATAATTTCCCTGCATCCGAATTATAAAATCGGTCTAGACTATTCGAACTTTTCGAGCCGCGCTTTCTTCACTGGTGTGTGGACTGTTTTATAGCGCACACCACTCGGTTGATTGATCTCAGGAGAATCCAGTGGGACACTCTTCAACGTGGGTTATACACCGAAATGTTGTTGCAATAGGAGATATATCCAGCTACCAGCTTTTAACACGATTTTGCAGGAAATTCTAAAGTCACAGTGACATCGTCATGACGGTTGTCTAACCCGCGCCTAGATTGCATCCAGTAGTTGGTGGATTGCAGAAACAGAGATGCGATTTGGTTTTAACGTGGGTTAGTCAAATTACGCACTCCGAGTGGGGGGATACTCTCCCTGCATGCGAATTATAAAGTCGTTCTAGAGTATTCGAACTTTCCGAGCCGCGCTTTCTTCACTGGTGTATGGACTGTGTTACAGCGCACACCTCTCGGTTGATTTGTCTCAGGAAAATCAAGTGGGACGCTTTTGAATGTGGGTTATACACCGAAATGTTGATGCAACAAGAGTTCTATCCAACTACCAGCTTTTAACACGATTTTACAGAAAATTCTAAAGTCACAGTGACATCGTCATGACGGTTGTCTAATCCACGCCTAGATTGCATCCAGTAGTTGGTGGAGTGCAGCAACAGAGATGCGATTGGGTTTGAACGTGGGTTAGCCAAATTACGCACTTCGCACACCTCTCGGTCAATTGCGGTTAATCGTCAGACAATGCAGAATGTCTAGCGTGTATTCATTTCAATTTCACAAAAAAATAATTAAAATTAACAAAAAAACCAACTCGCGTCGGATAGAAGCAAACGAAAATAAAATGAAAAGTAACTTTTATTTCTTTTCCAATTTTTATTAACCTACTACCTGAAGTGATAATTTACAATTATTTCCATCGGCTTGATTATTGCCGGTTTGATTATCACGAAAATTGTAAAAATGCCCGTGACATGACCGTTTCATTCACCGCAGGATATGTTGGTTCGCTTCGCAGGGATGAATCTGTCGCTCTTACTTATTTGGGAATGAGTCTTGGAATTTTTCGTATCCACAGAATCTTGTCAATTCTCATGCATCAGGGATAAGGATCGCGGTTTAAGCCACATGTAAACAAACGAAAAGTTAAATTAGAAGAAAATATAATAAAGTTGAAGGGATAAAAAATAAAGGCAGCTTCAAGTTGGCCGAAAAAATTTCGTTTTCATTTGATGCCCTTATCAAAAATCATTTTTTCAGTAGTTTTATCACGCTTGCCTCGCATGAAATCGATACTGTTTTACATTCGCGACGATCGAGAATATTTTAGCGAACCCTGCGACATGAGCTTTTCACTCACCGCGGGATATAATTTGTTCGCTTCGCGTTTCGAATTCGAATTTTCTTGTGCAATCAGATTTGTTATTCGGACAATGGTTAGCTCATGGAAATAACAATATATATTCATATCTAGAAATATCTTAATCAATGTATCATTCGGTCGATCAGGAAATGTAGTCTTCCAATATTTTTTTGTGAAAATAATATTTTTCCATCAGTTCGATATTTGCACCTATTCAGAAAATAGTTTTTCTTTCCAATTTCACAAAGATTCAGTCATTATCGTATTTTTTCTTGTTTTTATATTTAACAACATCTAAATCATACACGGGTTTACATTTTTTTTTTTATTGGTCATTCAAACTAATCTTCTTATCGTTCGGTAATTTTCCAACGATTTAACCTCTTGATTACACTTCCTACTCAACTTCGGGCGGCTGCTACGTCGTCTTGACCGTGTCATGTTTTTTGTGGGGTTAATTCAAACTCGGGGTTAGGAATTACTCTTGACACATACGTCTGAAACTTGTCCGAACTTCGAAGAACTTCGACAAATGACGATACACAGTCGGTAAAATCGACACTCTATTGATCTGACCAGGCATTAATGCATAGTACTGTACATTGGTAATCGTCTTTGGTGCCTGGATCTTCAGGTTCTTAAAACTATAAACTTTTCATGACTTCTTTTCGTCTATATCACTGGAATAGTTTTACTACTCCGTTGCAGGTAAAGTAGATAAATTATAGTTAATAAAACTAGTCAACGTTATTTATCCAATTAAATGTAATATCACGTGTTATGACTTTTTATTCTTATGCTAAAATCCATTGTGAAAAGAGAATATTCAACCATAAGCTTACGAGCACTGAAGAAAAAAACGCATTTTTTCAAATAAGATATGACCTCACGGGGAAAAAAACGTGGACAAGTACATTGGTGGTCCCTTGTTTCCCTATGATATTAAAAAAATCCAAAACGCCGCTTAGAAGAATTCAAAAAAAGTTACAAAATAAGTTGAGATCTGTTGAAATATACGTGGCCAAATACGGGAAGCTTTACTGCGTTTCAATAAATTTCCAAAGACGGTTTGATGTTTATAGAAAAAATAATCAAGTTTGGAAATTCAACTATGTCACCAACCAAATTGCAAACGTAAAAAAATAAGATCGTAAAAAAATTCTGAACGAAGTACTTGGCGAATTCTTGATCATGATCTATACACTACGCTTATTTCATGGAAAAATCCTCGCCAAGTACTTCGTTCAGAATTTTTTTACGATCTTATTTTTTTACGTTTGCAATTTGGTTGGTGACATAGTTGAATTTCCAAACTTGATTATTTTTTCTATAAACATCAAACCGTCTTTGGAAATTTATTGAAACGCAGTAAAGCTTCCCGTATTTGGCCACGTATATTTCAACAGATCTCAACTTATTTTGTAACTTTTTTTGAATTCTTCTAAGCGGCGTTTTGGATTTTTTTAATATCATAGGGAAACAAGGGACCACCAATGTACTTGTCCACGTTTTTTTCCCCGTGAGGGGATTTTTGCGATTATATCACTTCTTTTTTCTAAAATTCTTAAATATTTTGGTTCATATAAACTCCTATGGAGACTGTATATAATTACAATCCGCACTTTTAGCTTGTGAATATAACCCATAACTGTTGATTTTATTTTGCATTTTTATATTTTGTAGATGAATATGTTCACTGCGAGATTTGAATACACAGGATCACAAAAATAAATGCTTACCAGTCTGTTCAAAAGTTTATACTGAGATCATTATTTTTCACAATTTATCCAATTTACTCGCTAATCTCGCACTTTATCATTACAGAACTTCACTCAGAATCTCCGTTGAATATTTTTATTAAATCCATTAATCGAAATTTTTCGGACGTCCTGCACTTGATTATGTCAAAACTCCGTTAATAACCGTTGTAGATGTCATACACTACGCTTACACGGCACTCTTATTCCGATTTGGTTATAATGGGGTGTATATACATATATATCGGGCATAATAAACCCGATTAATTAATCCGGAATAAGAGTTCCGTGTGAACGTAGTAGTCATTGCTCTCTCTCTCTCTCTCTCTCTCTCTCTCTCTCTCTCTCTCTCTCTCTCTCCAGCTGTCACTGGAGACTGACTTTGATGAAAATGTGTCTTGAGGCGTGCGATGAGGCCTATCATGGTGTTGTATACAGACACGTCAAATTCTTGGATGTGTTGGTAACTTTTGCATAATCTTGAGCCCGTGCAAAGTTTTTTCTCAGCAATTACGCGACCGATCATGCTGATTTTGGGCGCAATCGAATGAGAATTTCTTAATTAGCTAAAAGTTCAATTTTTAAGTTCCTCAATTGCTTCTGAGCTTCGTAATTCAATAAAATGACATGCCAATTTTACCCCCACCACCGCGAAAAGTTTTGTTTCGAGAAAGTATAGTCTCGGCGAGCCTCGGGCCAGCAGACGACAGGGCTGTCAATGTACTTGTCCCGAGACTCTACCGAGTCTCTTGATAAGAAAAAAAATTTCGTTAAACCCACAAAATGGAATTTCTTGAATTTTGAAGATTTTTTTTTGTGATTCCAGTTAGGACATTTTAATACTTTTTTAGCAGTATCTGATTCTTCATTTTTTATTTTTTTTCCAATTCCAACGTAAATTTTAACTTGTTACGTTTTATACACGTAGAAATGCGATTTTTTTTGCAAAAAAACAATTTTTTTTTCTTATTATTGACCCACAGATTTCATGGATTCAATTCACTTTTCATCATTGCAACATAGTGTATGCATACACACTAGTGTATGGTTACGTACTAATTTCTCAGATCTCGTAAAAAATCTCGCAGGAAAACCGAGAAACTTAAAAATTGAATAAGAAATTTTTTTTTTATGTGTAAGATAGAGACTTCAGCCTATCTCACATGAAAGCAAAAAAACTGAAATGAATCCAGTAACTTACAAGTTCCAATCTGCAAAACTTAAATACTTAAGAAATAGAACACGCGATAAGTGCTGAGGACTGAGTCTATTGCGATTCGGAGTTGCAACGTTTTTGGCAACAGAAAAGACCCGTTCACACGGAACTGAAGTAGCGATAGTTGATAGATGTTTAAGAGCTATGGATGCCAATTCAGGCGTATTCTCTTTTTGCTGAACCCAATATTTTATTGGATCATCTTCCAACGAAATTGTGTCCTTCGATAAATATTGCTTGAGATCCGGATGGAGACCTGCCGTTTCAAGAACATTAGTTTTATACTTTTTTTTATCGTGAACAAGTTTCAAGTGAAATTTCCACAGCTGATCTTTTTCATATTTACTAGAAGTATTTTTTTGCTCTTCCACAAATACCACGTTTTCTTTCAAGTTTCTACTTTATACGAGATCGTTAATTTTATTAATCATCTTTGCACAAGATTGTGCAGAGGAAAAATGTAACTGTTTGAATCGCGGATCAAGCACAGTGGGCACCGCGCTAATTGGGTTCATTTCTACCGTGTTAAAACGTTTATTGAGTTCGTTGAGAAAGTCTTTTTTGAAGTTTTGAACGCCTGGTGACAGTGTCTCGATTTCCTCGATAGATTTTTTTAAACAATAAATTGTCGGTATAATCTTAGTGCTTGTAACATAACCTTGGCCGCACATTTCTTTGGAAACAATTTCGATGGGTTTGAGAACCTGAATTAATTCACGAATGAAGGCAACATCCAATGCACTTAACATTGGTGGCGATCGTGGCAAGTGAACCAAAACTGAACTTACAGTGTCAATAAGTTCAAAAAAGCGTTCCAACATATAAAAAGTCGAATTCCATCGCGTCGGTACGTCTTGAATCAAACGGAGCGGAGTGCTACGGTTTTGTAATTTTCGTAACTCATCAGAAGCAGTTGTGGATTGCTTGAAGTAAGTTACGATTGATTTAACATTTGATACTAAAAATTTTTTATAGTCTCAGATGTATTCAAAAAACCCAAAAGTTCCACTAGGGAAAAAAGGTCAGGACAAGTACATTGACGGTTGCTTGTTTCCTGATGATATCGAAACAAGTGTGGAAAAAAACTTTCCATAAAATAAGAATTGTAAAAAAAATTCCATTAAAAAAAATCATGAACCTTGCTGAAAATTATTTCACCACAATTGAAAAAAAAATTTACAAATTAGTAGAAAACGTATTTAAAATAAAGAAATAAATCTGTAATTATTTTGTAAAGTGGAAAAAAATTGAAATGAAACGTGAAAAAATGTTGAATAAACCACTCGAAATCATTGCGAACAAAAATATCCGAAAAATGTCGCTAGGATACATTTTTAAAACCGATGACCCATTTTTCTCATCTTATTCTAAAGGAGGATCGACTAAATAAATTTAAAAAGTTTCCATCGAAGTTACGTGCAGCATTAAAATTTATGATATCAATTCGAGGACAAGTATTTTATTTCATCAGTAATTCGCAATTTTGCCATTATGAAACTATGTTTCCATAAGGGTTGAGAATGCGTCCAGCTCAGGACGTCTGATCGAAATTACTAAAAATGAACAACCATAAAAAATCCCAAAATCTTGCTTTCCGAAAACTGGAACCATACCAACCCATTTTTTAAAAACATATTTCGGTCCAAGGAACAGTGAAGTCATGAGTTACTTTGTGACAGCAGAAACGTATGAGGAATCTTTCTGCCCATGACTTTTCGATAAAATGGCTGATTCAAAAAAATCACATCGAAGAGGAAGTCATTTGCTACTTTATGGTGGTAGAGACTTATAAGAATATCGATTCGTCTCGTACTTTAAGGATCCCCTGATATCATTCACAACATTTGACGTCAATTGGATCGGTACTAATTATGTTTAAATACGTGTTAAAAGTACTTGTCCGGCCCATCACTTTTTATTCAAATTGCTCATTCAAATAAAAATCAAAGAAAAAGTTGAAATTATTGAACAGTAAACCAGCCGCTACCACGTCTCTTAATATAAGAAAAAAAATTTACTTTGAATTCCAGGAAACGCTCATGTCATACTCAACGTTTAATGATTTTAACCGGATCAAGAGACTCGGTAGAGTCTCGGGACAAGTACATTGACAGCCCTGTCGTCTGCTAGTGTGATAAGCTTTAATGCTCACAGTACAACTTCTCGATAATATAAAACTTTTTATTGCTTTAGTTTACACTGGAGAACTCGATGCTTATAAATTTCAGACTGAAGTGAAATTCAACCACGTGTAAACGTGTGAAACGTATCAGAGTACACGTCTATCTACGGATATATTTCACTCCAGTCTGAGGTAATTCTGGGTCGCGTGCTCCGGTGTGACCTAAGCTATTGTTGCGATGTTTTACGGAGTCGAATCTCAAGGAAATTTACAACCGCCTAAGCCTTATATACGTGTAATTTTGTCAAAACTACGAAAACGATGACATCCCGTTGAAATCGACATTAAGAATGTTGTTTATGATACAAAGGTATCCTGCAATTCGGAGAACAATGATTTCCTCATGAAACTCTGCTGCAGAAGAATACCAAGCCTCAATTTTTTATTCGGATTTTCTTTGAATGAGGAATTTGAATAAAAAGTGATGGGCCGGACAAGTACTCTTAAGACGCATTTAAACACAATTAATTCCGATTGAATCGACGTCGAATGTCGTGTTTGATACCAGGGTTTTCATCCTGAAATTCGGAGAAGAATTGGTTTTCTTATAAGTTTCTGCCGCCGAAACGTAACACATTGTTCCACCTTTAATTTGATTTCCATTTGAATAGCAATTATAATAAAAAGTAATGTCCCAGACACGTATCGTTAGCACTTATTTAAACACAGTTTTCAGATATTAAAAGTTGATAATTTTGTTAAGTATTTTTAGTATACGTCGATGTTGATATCTTCTCAATAACCAATAAATACTTGTCCTCGTATTGATATCATAATTTTTACAGCTGCACGTAACTCGAATGGCTACCTTTTTTTAGTTATTTTTTCGACTATTAATTATTGTAAGACACCAATTCTATGTCATTTCTTTCTAATGTTTGAATTAATTTTTTCCGTACAGATAGATGCAAAGAAATAAATAAAGAAAGTGAATTTTTGGATTTTTGTACAATTTTTGTGATATCATCGGAAAACGAGGGACCATCAATGTACTTGTCCGGGTTTTTTTCCCGTGAGGGGATTTTTGCCATTTGTACTATATTGCTGAGAACATTAAACTGATTATAAGTCGCTCATGAGAAAGTTATCGAGTTTATTCACGTACACAATTTGATTCGGTAGCCCTTTAGATTATATTGCAATGACGGCATTTTTTACTTTTCGATTCTTCTAGCGGGAAAATTCTATTCGACATAAGAAACAACTTATATTATTGCTGAGAACATTAAACTGAAAATACGTCGCATTTCAAGAAATTTCCGAGTTCATTCGTTGACACAATTCGATAATCGCAAAAATCCCCTCACGGGGAAAAAAACGTGGACGAGTACATTGGTGGTCCCTTGTTTCCCTATGATATTAAAAAAAATCCAAAACGCCGCTTAGAAGAATACAAAAATAGTTACAAAATAAGTTAAGATCTGTTGAAATATACGTGGCCGAATTCGGGAAGCTTTACTGCGTTTCAATAAATTTTCAAATACGGTTTAATGTTGATAGAAAAAATAATAAAGTTCGGAAATTCAACTATGTCACCAACCAAATTGCAAACGTAAAAAAATTAGATTGTACAAAAATTCTGAACGAAGTACTTGGCGAGAATTTTTCCATGAAATTAGCGTAGTGTATAGATCATGATCACGAACTCGCCAAGTACTTCGTTCAGAATTTTTGTACAATCTAATTTTTTTACGTTTGCAATTTGGTTGGTGACATAGTTGAATTTCCGAACTTTATTATTTTTTCTATCAACATTAAACCGTATTTGAAAATTTATTGAAACGCAGTAAAGCTTCCCGAATTCGGCCACGTATATTTCAACAGATCTTAACTTATTTTGTAACTTTTTTTGTATTCTTCTAAGCGGCGTTTTGGATTTTTTTTAATATCATAGGGAAACAAGGGACCACCAATGTACTTGTCCACGTTTTTTTTCCCCGTGAGGGGATTTTTGCGATTATATCACTACTTTTTTCTAAAATTTTTAAATATTTTGGTTCATATAAACTCCTATGGAGACTGTATATAATTACAATCCGCACTTTTAGCTTGTGAATATAACCCATAACTGTTGATTTTATGTTGCATTTCTATATTTTGTAGATGAATATGTTCACTGCGAGATTTAAATACACAGGATCACGAAAAAAAATGCTTACCAGTCTGTTCAAAAGTTTATTCTGATATCATTTTTTTTCACAATTTATCCAATTTACTCGCTAATCTCGCACTTTATCATTACAGAACTTCACTCAGAATCTCCGTTGAATATTTTTATTAAATCCATTGATCGAAATTTTTCGGACGTCCTGCACTTGATTATGTCAAAACTCCGTTAATAACCGTTTCACTGTGTAGACGTCATACACTACGCTTACACGGCACTCTTATTCCGATTTGGTTCTAATGGGGTGTATATACGAGGTATTCCACGTCAAACCGGCGGACTTTTTCCCTGCCCCTCGCCGATTTGGTTAATTATTTTTTATATGATTATACGAAGTCTAAAAGACACCCTGGAATTTTTTCAGATTTTTCTGAAGAGTCATTTTCGAAAAAAAAAAAAAAAAAAAAAAAACATCCAAAAAAGTCCAAAAAAAAGCCCCATTTTAAAAATCTGAAAAAATTCCTAAAAATCGCTGATTATATGCCAAACACTTTAAGCTACCGCCCGTAGTGGAAGTACGATTTTTTCTGGGTGTTAATCGGCTAATAACGTTGAAAAAATTCAAAAAATGCCGAAAAACACGTACTCTGACCCAATAGTTGAATATTTTCGTACACAAAAACTTTTTTTGGATTAAAAAAAATTTTATCAATTTTTTGAGCCAAAAGTTTTTTTTGTCTTGAAAAAATTTTTTTTGGCTTAAAGAAAATTTTTGGGTACGAAAATATTCAACTATTGGGTCAGAGTACGTGTTTTTCGGCATTTTTTGAATTTTTTCAACGTTATTAGCCGATTAACACCCAGAAAAAATCGTACTTCCACTACGGGCGGTAGCTTAAAGTGTTTGGCATATAATCAGCGATTTTTAGGAATTTTTTCAGATTTTTAAAATGGGGCTTTTTTTTGGACTTTCTTGGATGTTTTTTTTTTTTCGAAAATGACTCTTCAGGAAAATCTGAAAAAATTCCAGGGTGTCTTTTAGACTTCATATAATCATATAAAAAATAATTAACCAAATCGGCGAGGGGCAGGGAAAAAGTCCGCCGGTTTGACGTGGAATACCTCATACATATACCTCACGGGGAAAAAAACGTGGACAAGTACATTGGTGGTCCCTTGTTTCCCTATGATATTAAAAAAATCCAAAACGCCGCTTAGAAGAATTCAAAAAACGTTACAAAATAAGTTGAGATCTGTTAAAATATACGTGGCCAAATACGGGAAGCTTTACTGCGTTTCAATAAATTTCCAAAGACGGTTTGATGTTTATAGAAAAAATAATCAAGTTTGGAAATTCAACTATGTCACCAACCAAATTGCAAACGTAAAAAAATAAGATCGTAAAAAAATTGGAAACGAAGTACTTGGCGAATTCTTGATCATGATCTATACACTACGCTTATTTCATGGAAAAATCCTCGCCAAGTACTTCGTTCAGAATTTTTTTACGATCTTATTTTTTTACGTTTGCAATTTGGTTGGTGACATAGTTGAATTTCCAAACTTGATTATTTTTTCTATAAACATCAAACCGTCTTTGGAAATTTATTGAAACGCAGTAAAGCTTCCCGTATTTGGCCACGTATATTTCAACAGATCTCAACTTATTTTGTAACTTTTTTTGAATTCTTCTAAGCGGCGTTTTGGATTTTTTTAATATCATAGGGAAACAAGGGACCACCAATGTACTTGTCCACGTTTTTTTCCCCGTGAGGGGATTTTTGCGATTATATCACTTCTTTTTTCTAAAATTCTTAAATATTTTGGTTCATATAAACTCCTATGGAGACTGTATATAATTACAATCCGCACTTTTAGCTTGTGAATATGACCCATAACTGTTGATTTTATTTTGCATTTTTATAATTTGTAGATGAATATGTTCACTGCGAGATTTGAATACACAGGATCACAAAAAAAAATGCTTACCAGTCTGTTCAAAAGTTTATACTGAGATCATTATTTTTCACAATTTATCCAATTTACTCGCTAATCTCGCACTTTATCATTACAGAACTTCACTCAGAATCTCCGTTGAATATTTTTATTAAATCCATTAATCGAAATTTTTCGGACGTCCTGCACTTGATTATGTCAAAACTCCGTTAATAACCGTTGTAGATGTCATACGCTACGCTTACACGGCACTCTTATTCCGATTTGGTTATAATGGGGTGTATATACATATAAAACCCAAAAATTCCCCTAGGGAAAAAAAGGTCGGGACAAGTACATTGGTGGTCCCTTGTTTCCTGATGATATCAAAGAAGTGTAATAAAATTCCTTTAAAAAAAAGTGTAAAAAAAATTCCATAAAACAAGTGTCGAAAAAATTCCATAAAAAAATTCATAAACCTTACTGAAAATGATTTCAACACAATTGAAAAAAAATTACAGATTAGCAAAAAACATTATATAAAAAAAAAAAAATTGTGAATCTGTAATTATTTTGTAGTGTGGAAAAAAAATTCAAATAAAATGTGAGAAAATATTAAATACACCACTCGAAAACATTGCAGACGTGAATAACCAAAAAATCTCGCTTGAAAACATTTTAAAAACCGATGCCTTATTCTTCTCATCTTATTATAAAGGAGGAATGACTAAATGAATTGAAAAAGTTTCCATTTCAGTTAAGTACAGCATTAAAATTTATGATATCAATTCGAGGCCAAGTATTTATAGGTAATTCAGAGTATTCATTCCTACGGGACGCATCAGAAACTTGAAAAAGTTCTAAAGAATCAAAAAAGTTACCAAGTTACGTGCAGTTCTAAAATTTATGATATCAACTCGGAACCAAGTATTTATTGGTATTCCGGAGTATTCATTCCTACGGGACACATCAGAAACTTGAGAAAGTTCTAATGGATCAAAAAAAATACCATCTAAGTTACGTGCAGCACTAAAATGTATAATATCAATTCGAGGACAAGTAATTTATTAGTAATTCGCAATTATAACATTATGTAATTATGTTCCCATGAGGGTTAAGAATATACTCGTCCAGCTTAGGACGTTTCATCGAAATTACTAAAAAAAATCAACAACCATAAAAAATCCCGATATCTTGCTTACCGACCATTAGAACGATACCAACCCATTTTTATCAAACATATTCCGGTTCAAGGAATGATGAAGTCATGAGTTACTTTTCGACAGCAGAAATTTATAAGGAATCTTCCTGTCCATGACTTTTTGGCAAAACGGCTAATTGAAAAAAATCACATCGGAGGGGAAGTCATTTGTTATTTTATGGTGGTAGAGACTTATAAGAAAATCGATTCGTCTCCGACTTTAAGGATCCCCTGATATCATTCACAACATTCGACGTCGATTGGATCGGTACAAATTATGTTTAAATACGTGTTAAAAGTACTTGTCCGGCCCATCACTTTTTATTCAAATTGCTTATTCAATTAAAAATCAAAGAAGAAATTAATTCATGTGTTAATTGTATGGAATAGTAATACCAGCCGCCACCGCGTCTCTTAAAATAAGGAAAAAATTACCTTCAAATTCCAGGAAATGCTCGTGTCATATTAAACATTTGACAATGATTTTAACGCAATGAAATTGTGTACGCGCGTGAATAAACTCAACAATTTCTTGAAATGCGACTTATTATCAGTTTAATGTTCTCAGCAATAGTATAGGTTGGTTCTTATATCGAATAAAATTTGTCCGCTAAAAGAAACGAGGAGTGAAAAATGCCGTCGTTGCAATATAATCTGAAAGGGTATCCTAGATACTTAGACATTTTAATTGTACAAAGTGCACTTGTTCATGGATGTACAATAGAATCCCTTGTATATTACAGAAAAATTCAATTACATTTTTTTACAATTGATGCAATGAAGTTAAAATACCTGAAAGTATTTTTCTCAATTCCCTGATTTTTATTTCTCTTATTCAAGAACCCTGATTTTTAATTGAATGAGCAATTTGAATAAAAAGTGATGGGCCGGACAAGTACTTTTAACACGTATTTAAACATAATTTGTACCGATCCAATCGACGTCGAATGTTGTGAATGATATCAGGGGATCCTTAAAGTCGGAGACGAATCGATTTTCTTATAAGTCTCTACCACCATAAAATAACAAATGACTTCCCCTCCGATGTGATTTTTTTCAATTAGCCGTTTTGCCAAAAAGTCATGGACAGGAAGATTCCTTATAAATTTCTGCTGTCGAAAAGTAACTCATGACTTCATCATTCCTTGAACCGGAATATGTTTGATAAAAATGGGTTGGTATCGTTCTAATGGTCGGTAAGCAAGATATCGGGATTTTTTATGGTTGTTGATTTTTTTTAGTAATTTCGATGAAACGTCCTAAGCTGGACGAGTATATTCTTAACCCTCATGGGAACATAATTACATAATGTTATAATTGCGAATTACTAATAAATTACTTGTCCTCGAATTGATATTATACATTTTAGTGCTGCACGTAACTTAGATGGTATTTTTTTTGATCCATTAGAACTTTCTCAAGTTTCTGATGTGTCCCGTAGGAATGAATACTCCGGAATACCAATAAATACTTGGTTCCGAGTTGATATCATAAATTTTAGAACTGCACGTAACTTGGTAACTTTTTTGATTCTTTAGAACTTTTTCAAGTTTCTGATGCGTCCCGTAGGAATGAATACTCTGAATTACCTATAAATACTTGGCCTCGAATTGATATCATAAATTTTAATGCTGTACGTAACTGAAATGGAAACTTTTTCAATTCATTTAGTCATTCCTCCTTTATAATAAGATGAGAAGAATAAGGCATCGGTTTTTAAAATGTTTTCAAGCGAGATTTTTTGGTTATTCACGTCTGCAATGTTTTCGAGTGGTGTATTTAATATTTTCTCACATTTTATTTGAATTTTTTTTCCACACTACAAAATAATTACAGATTCACAATTTTTTTTTTTTTATATAATGTTTTTTGCCAATCTGTAATTTTTTTTCAATTGTGTTGAAATCATTTTCAGTAAGGTTTATGAATTTTTTTATGGAATTTTTTCGACACTTGTTTTATGGAATTTTTTTTACACTTTTTTTTAAAGGAATTTTATTACACTTCTTTGATATCATCAGGAAACAAGGGACCACCAATGTACTTGTCCCGACCTTTTTTTCCCTAGGGGAATTTTTGGGTTTGATATCACGGCTTTTTTCTCAAAAATTCCTCAACCTTTTTATGATGGATATAAGATTTTTGTTTTAATTTCCATACCTAACGTAAAAATGGTATATTACGAACTTTTTTCCGCACCACTACAGGGGGAGAGTTGCAGGCGCGTTTTTTTAAACATGGTATCCCCAGAAAAAGAATACACATCTCACCGCTTGCAAATTCGTTGCTAGTTCATCCGTAGTTGGACCGTCTATGCAAGTTGATATAAGTAAAGACTGGGGTTATCGATAAGATTCAAGTCAACGTTCTATATTAAAGGATGAAAATGATCAATGAAAAAACGTTACTTTGGAAAAATATGGGAGAATCTTGATCTTTGGGCGATATATGAACTTCGGCTTGTAACATCCAATTTCAGGATAAAAACTCGTTTTTCCACTAAATTGGGAGTGAAAAAACAGTGCTTTGGTTTTTCTTCCGGGCAATGAGGATTTTTTTCTGCAACTTTAATTTCTTTTGCTCCTTTGAGACGGAAAAGCATAAGGGAATCTCGATTTTCAGCCAAGATATGAATTTCAGCTTGTAACATCCAATTTCAGGATAAAAACTCGATTTTGCACGATATTGTAAGTGAAAAAACGTTACCTTGGTTTGTCTCCAGGGCGATTGGGATTTTTTCCCTGCAACTTTAGTGTCTTGTGCCCCTTTAAGACGGAAAAGCATGGGAGAATCTTGATTTTCGAGCGAGATGTGAATTTCGGCTTGTAACATCGAATTTCAGGATGGAAACGCATTCTTTCACCAAATTATTTTTAAAAAATATTAATTTTACTTTTTATCAACAATGAGGTAAAGTCTTGATATTCTTCATTACCTTTGAAGGAATACTATAAGAATAAGAGGTGTTAGTTCTTCTCATATTTTCATTGAATTTCAGAGAGTTATAGCAGTATTTTATAGATACTTCGAAACAACATGTTCGGCAATGCGGACAAATTTAAACCAGAATCCTGCCTTAGAAATTAAAATAAGTTATCAAAACAGTCAATTGAGGACAATTGTATCAGTTGCGTTAGTCTCGCACAAATCTCAATGCAATCAGAACAATAGCGACCATGGAAGGAACTTATTGAACTCAAAAAATTTTTCAATTTATTATGCCGAATCGAAGCCAAACATATGGAACACATGTATGGAAATGTTGCACATGTCGCTTGACAAAATTTTTTAAGTTTATATCCATCTGCTGCATTCCGATGATACATATTTTGATTCTTTTAGAAAAAGAGAGCCCCCGAAGACTTGCTGAAACTGATTTTTTAATTCATTTTGCCAAAATAGAAGTCAAAGGGTGGAAAAACATGACACTGGATCTAACAAAATTGAAAACATTTTGATTTTCATCGTGTTCTGAAGCCAGAAATATGTATTCCATCCGAAAATGTGCATCTGATGATTTTTGTAATGATATTCAAAATTCATAACACTACAATCAATGATCAAAAATGGAAATATATACAATTAGCACACATGTCAGTTAACAAAATTGTCAAAGTTTGCAGGTATTCGCTGCATTCCATATATCTACATTTTGATACAGTAAAAAAGTACCCGAAGGCTTTTCAAAACTACTTTTTGAATTTAATATACCAGAACTAAAGACGAAGAGCGAAGAAATACACCGCACTTCAAGCTCAACGGAAATGAGTAGCCATAGACTTTTGTAACAAATTTTTCAATTCATATGACACAGTCGGAGCCTAAAAGTGGAAATACTTGATACACAAGCCGCTTCACAGAAATTTCAAAGTTTGTAGGTATCCACTGTATTCCAATGAATCGAATTTTGATACCATCAGAAACAGAGCATCAAAAAACTTTCTGAAACAACTTTTTCAAATATATTATGAGAAAAGTAAAGTAAAAAACAGTAAAACATAGTGCACTTTAGACCCAACAAAATTTCAAAGTTTTTAATGTATTTTTCTTAAGGAGTTTCGGTACAAAAGGCAAAATGTTAAGAAATTGATGAAATTTGGTGATACTTTTGATTAACATCAAGTACGAAAACACATTTTTTTTCAAAATTTGCTTCTACTTAGTTATCGAGTTATTACGCATTAAAGCAGATTTCTTATGCCCGGAATGTATACCTATATATATAGAAACGCTATACTTATACACGTGAACTTTAGTTTTCAATTACTCGATAACTGTGGAGAATTAAAAGCTGAAAAAATTTGTATTGTTAAATTTGGCACTAATGAATATGTTTACCAAGTTTTATAAAATTCTGAACTTTTTGAATTTTTTTATGTCTTCAACATGGTTTAGCATAGCAACATTGTATCGCTTGTACGGAACCCCTTAAGATTTTTGAGACAAAAATTCTGATTTTATCCAAAATCGAGCAGCGGAAGACTTCTTATAATAAATTTTCCAATCCATAATGCCAAAATTAGAAAGAAAAAGTTAAAATCTATGGCTCATATGTCGCTTCATGAAATTTTCAAAAGTTGTAGGTATTCGTTGCATTCCGATGACAGAATTTTTCATATTATCAGAAAAAGTGTATCCGAAGACTTCTTCCAAAACATCTTTTTGTATTTATTATACCACCAATAAAATAGAAAAATAAAAAAAAACATACATAGTGCACTTCAGCCCCAGCAAAATTCAGAAAATTGGGATGTATTTATTGCATTCCGGCGACAGAACGACCATGACTCATATGGCGCTTTACAAAGTTTTCAAAAGTTGTAGGTATTCTTGACATAACGCATTTCAGTCCAACGAAATTGTAAAATTTTTTATCTATCCATTCCGTTGTCAAGCCAAAAATATCCATCCTATCCAAAAATGTGCCTTCGATGACTTATTTTTATAATTATTTTTCAAACTCTTATTACTACAATCAAATCTGAAAAGCGGAAATACTTAGCACACATGTCGCTGTAAAAATGTCCAAAGTTTGCAAGTGTCCGCTGCATTCCATTTGTCTAGTTTTTGATACTAATAGAATTAAAACAGCAGAAAACCATTTGAAAAAACTTTTTTCAATTCTTCATGCCAGTACTGAAGAGAAAAAGCAAAAACCACAGCGTACTTCAAGTCCAACAGAATTCAAAACTTTTTCAGGCATCGATGAGGTTTCAAAGACAGCAATTTTGATTCTAGCTGTTCAAGAACAAGCCGCTAAAGACTTTTATAACAAGTTTTCCAATTCATGTGTCACAGTTGGAGCCGAAGAGTGGAAATACTTGGTACACATGTCGCTTCACAGAAATTCTAAAGTTTATAGGTATCCGCTGCATACCGATGCCAGAATTTTGATCCTACTGAGGAAAAAGTACCCGGCGATGACTTCCTGAAATATTTTTTTCAAATTCATTATGATACATGTAGAAAAGAAAAGTGAATGAACATAGAGCACATTGAGTTCAACGTAATTCAGTAATTTCTGTTGTTTCTGTGGCTATTCGCAGACAAAATTTTGAGCGCATCGAAAAGTAAGCAGCCAAAGACTTTTTGTAATGAATTATTCATCAACCAATAATTCTACATTATATGAGATGGAAAGTGGGAAGACTCAATGTACTGGTCGCTTCATAGAGTTGTGAAACTTTGTAGGTGCTCGCTGCATCTCACCGATACCAATTTTGATACTCTCAGAAAAAAAGACCGAAGACACCCGAAGACTTTTCAAATCAACTTTTTGAATTCATTATACACAATCGGAGCGGAAAGTGAATAATTGGCATACACTGAACCCAAAACATTTCTTAAAGTTCGGGTGTATCCATTAGGTCACAATGAGAAACAATTTTATCCTGTCAATTAACGAGCAACTAAAGACTTTTTGTAACAAATCATTCAACTTATGTTGCCGCAGTGAAAGCGAAGAAGTATAAATGCACAGCAATTATATTTTCCAACAAACCTGTGAAACTTTTGGTATTGATACAGTGCGTGTCGATGAGGAAATAAATGGACTAAAAGGCACGACCAAATTGAATTTAAAAAAATATGACAGCTCAATAGATAATAATGACACAATAAATATAATGAGCACACATTCATTTTGATTTTTTATTCCAATTCATCAGTCTATATACAATAATAATTGAGTGCTTTCAAAATAAAATTTCTGATTGAAAGTTTGCACGGACGTACAAATTGATCCTATCAATTCAATGCATGACACTTTTATTCTTACACTGCACTTCGAGATAACTTCATACTCGCATATCCCGCACTGTCCGATAAAACTTTTATAAAATATTACCGAACGTTATATACTAACATATTGCAGGTTATGTTTTATTTCTGTTTTTATACGCGGTAATATTCATCGGTTATTATACGCGACAAAAGTCCGTGCAATAACTATCGTCCTTCAGTGTGAAGAGTTGTTAGGAATTAATAGAAATAACTCAAAGGGAACTCGAAGGGTTACGTTAACACCGTCGACTTTTCACATCGAAATCACCATATACGTCTAATTTTCTTAATTTTATGACACCACACCACCGTTTTTATTGAAGAAAATAGAAATTATGCACTTCATTAGGCGATGAACGTTTTTGTTATTGATCTGACACTTCGTTATGTCGTAAAAATAAAATGAAATGTTGGTGATTTTGATTACATATCGCGCTGACAAGGGAACGCGATAATTAATTTTGACGATGAACGGAAGTTTTTCCGTATTGTGCGCTCTCCAATTCATCGTCTCTTTTTTTTTATTGTTTATTTTGTTTCAGCGTTAAAGTTTATTTAATTAAAATCACACTTCACAAATTGACTAATTCACCACGAATTTATCCAACACACGGTACACACATCGCGAACTTCGCACTGTAAAAACAACATGTAGCCGATCACACTTTTCTTGGTTATAGCGGCGAGGTGCGAGTCTGCGACACCACCGTGAAGTTAGCCCCGAGGACAAGAGGCCTTTGATGGTGTTATATACAGACACGTCAAAAACTTTAATGTGTTAGTAGTTTTTGCATAATGTTGACCCTGTGCAAAGTTTTTTCTCAGCAAATACGCCACGAATCATGCTGATTTCGGGCTCAATCGAAAGGGAATTTCGTAATTGATCTCCAGTTCAATTTGCAAGGCATCAAATAACTCCTGAGCTTCGTAATTGAACGAAATGACATGCCAAATTTACCCCCACCACCGCGAATCGTTTTATTCAGAGAAAGTATAGTCTCGGCGAGCCTCGGGCCAGCAGACGACAGAGCTGTCAATGTACTTGTCCCGAGACTCTACCGAGTCTCTTGATATCGGGCATAATAAACCCGATTAATTAATCCGGAATAAGAGTTCCGTGTGAACGTAGTAGTCATTGCTCTCTCTCTCTCTCTCTCTCTCTCTCTCTCTCTCTCTACTAGTATATAAGTTCCGACAGAAATGTCCGGAAAAAGTGTAATATGAGCAGCGGGTGCGCTGAATAAACCAAATCAATCAATCAATCAATCTCTCTCTCTCCAGCTGTCACTGGAGACTGACTTTGATGAAAATGTGTCTTGAGGCGTGCGATGAGGCCTATCATGGTGTTGTATACAGACACGTCAAATTCTTGAATGTGTTGGTAACTTTTGCATAATTTTGAGCCCGTGCAAAGTTTTTTCTCAGCAATTACGCGACCGATCATGCTGATTTTGGGCGCAATCGAAAGAGAATTTCTTAATTAGCTAAAAGTTCAATTTTTGAGTTCCTCAATTGCTTCTGTGCTTCGTAATTAAATAAAATGACATGCCAATTTTACCCCCACCACCGCGAAAAGTTTTGTTTCGAGAAAGTATAGTCTCGGCGAGCCTCGGGCCAGCAGACGACAGGGCTGTCAATGTACTTGTCCCGAGACTCTACCGAGTCTCTTGATATCGGGCATAATAAACCCGATTAATTAATACGGAATAAGAGTTCCGTGTGAACGTAGTAGTCATTGCTCTCTCTGCAGCTGTCACTGGAGATTGGCTTTCATGAAAATGGGTTATAGCTGGCGACAAGAGGCCTTTGATGGTGTTGTATACAGACACGTTAAATGTTTATGTGTTAGTAACTTTTGCATAATCTTGAGCCCGTGCAAAGTTTTTTCTCAGCAATTACGCGACCGATCATGCTGATTTTGGGCGCAATCGAAAGAGAATTTCTTAATTAGCTAAAAGTTCAATTTTTAAGTTCCTCAATTGCTTCTGAGCTTCGTAATTCAATAAAATGACATGCCAATTTTACCCCCACCACCGCGAAAAGTTTTGTTTCGAGAAAGTATAGTCTCGGCGAGCCTCGGGCCAGCAGACGACAGGGCTGTCAATGTACTTGTCCCGAGACTCTACCGAGTCTCTTGATCCGGTTAAAATCATTAAACGTTGAGTATGACATGAGCGTTTCCTGGAATTCAAAGTAAATTTTTTTTCTTATATTAAGAGACGTGGTAGCGGCTGGTTTACTGTTCAATAATTTCAACTTTTTCTTTGATTTTTATTTGAATGAGCAATTTGAATAAAAAGTGATGGGCCGGACAAGTACTTTTAACACGTATTTAAACATAATTAGTACCGATCCAATTGACGTCAAATGTTGTGAATGATATCAGGGGATCCTTAAAGTACGAGACGAATCGATATTCTTATAAGTCTCTACCACCATAAAGTAGCAAATGACTTCCTCTTCGATGTGATTTTTTTGAATCAGCCATTTTATCGAAAAGTCATGGGCAGAAAGATTCCTCATACGTTTCTGCTGTCACAAAGTAACTCATGACTTCACTGTTCCTTGGACCGAAATATGTTTTTAAAAAATGGGTTGGTATGGTTCCAGTTTTCGGAAAGCAAGATTTTGGGATTTTTTATGGTTGTTCATTTTTAGTAATTTCGATCAGACGTCCTGAGCTGGACGCATTCTCAACCCTTATGGAAACATAGTTTCATAATGGCAAAATTGCGAATTACTGATGAAATAAAATACTTGTCCTCGAATTGATATCATAAATTTTAATGCTGCACGTAACTTCGATGGAAACTTTTTAAATTTATTTAGTCGATCCTCCTTTAGAATAAGATGAGAAAAATGGGTCATCGGTTTTAAAAATGTATCCTAGCGACATTTTTCGGATATTTTTGTTCGCAATGATTTCGAGTGGTTTATTCAACATTTTTTCACGTTTCATTTCAATTTTTTTCCACTTTACAAAATAATTACAGATTTATTTCTTTATTTTAAATACGTTTTCTACTAATTTGTAAATTTTTTTTTCAATTGTGGTGAAATAATTTTCAGCAAGGTTCATGATTTTTTTTAATGGAATTTTTTTTACAATTCTTATTTTATGGAAAGTTTTTTTCCACACTTGTTTCGATATCATCAGGAAACAAGCAACCGTCAATGTACTTGTCCTGACCTTTTTTTCCCTAGGGGAACTTTTGGGTTTTATATCACGTCTTTTTTTTCAAAACTTCCTCAATCTTGTTTTGATAGCAAAAGGATTTTGGTTTGAATTTCTAACCAAAGAATTTCTAACCGAAGATACTTTTTTAGTACATTTTCAAAGATTCTATGCTGATAGTACAAACATGTCTAACGTTAACATTCTACATTGAAAACTTGTATTGTCAGTAATAATATGATACTTCGAAAAAGTAAAAAAAGAACGCCAAGTATTAAAAGACGCGACCTTCATTATAAAATAACCATTCCGTAATTTATATTATTTGTTTTTTTTTTTTACGTATACGGAAAATAAAAACGGATTAAAGCGCGCGAATAAAGCGCGCGTAGACGGCATTATATGCCGGTATCGTCTACGCGTTGAGAAACGAGAACGAGAGAGAACGCACCATGCCAAGGAAGAGGGAACGCGCAGCCGCGTGCTGTCTCTCTCACTCAGCGGCGCGCGAGAAGTGGGGGTAGCCTCGTTTAGCGGAGACTAGGTGACGCGATGCAGAGAAATGTCCATTATTATTAAAAGGACGTATGTCCCGCCCATTCGAGCGTGACTTACGCCTGTCTGCTCCCAAGAAAGCAGAGTATCCCGAAATGTTCGATTTTATTTCGCTAAATCATCATATCTCAAGATTGGCTGGACGGATTTACATGCAACAAAGACCAATAGAAAGAGAAAAATCGAAAAAAAATCGTCACGAAAATTCAAATTTTTTGACCAAACGGTTCGTCCGTCAGAACGGTCTAAAAACGCCGTGACGTCATAAAACCGGCATATTCGAGTATATAAGAGTGCGGTAGGCCTCGCGCTGGCTTTTTCTTTTCCGTTTATTCAAACTTTTCTTTTATTTTTCTTTTAATACTTGGCGTCGAGACGCTACCGCGTCTCTTGATATCACACTATCGAAAGCTACTATTTATTAGTAAAATATTCAAATTACCACTGGTAAATGTTGAAAAGATCAATGTACGCCACGGATACAGCATTAAGGTTGAATCTAAAGTTTTCACATCGTCCAAGCTTCATACAAAGCCATCTTGGTTGGTTCATTTTATTTCGAGTCCTTCAGGGCTAGCGATGAAGATATTTTTGAGAAAAGGGCAATTGAAGCCGTCATAAACAATGAAAACGTACAAAGAGAGGATTAAAAGGTAAAAATGACCATTACCGTAATAGAAACTGGAAACGACCTTGAATGTTCGGTAAATTTTACCTTGCCCACTTTATATTTGGATGAAATTAAAATACAATCCCATGTCTATTACAAGGAAATCTATTTTGTTATATATAAATGTAAACTATGCTCTATAGAATTTCACAACCATTCAAGGTCGTCCACGGTTTCTATATATTAACGGTAACTTTTACTTTTTAATTTGCTCAATGTACATACTTGTGAAATTTGAGTTTTGACAGAGATCCTAGATTTTTATTTGAATTAGCAATTTGAATAAAACGTGATGGGCCGGACAAGTACTCCCGAAATGTATTAAAACACAATTCATTCCGATTGAAACGACGTCGAAGGTCGTGTATGATACAAGGGTATTCTGAAATTCGGAGAAGAATATTTTCTTACAAGTTTCTGCTGCTTGAAAGTAACGCATGACTCCACCTTTAATTTGATTTCCATTTGAATTGCAATTTTAATATTAAAAGTTCATAATTTTGTTAAGTATTTTTAATATACGTCGATGTTAATATCTTCTCAATCACCAATAGATACTTGTCCTCGTATTGATATCATAATTAATACAGCTGCACGCAACTGGGATGATAACCTTTTTATTAATTTTTCAGAAAAGTCATTCTCCTAAGACAGTAATCATAAGAGGTTTTTTGCTCATCTTGATACGACTGAGTTTTTAATCTTTTAATTCCTGTTCTGTTCCGTAGAAATGAATTTTCTGAATTACCAACAAATACTTGGGCTAGTATTCATATCATAAATTTTTCATACTGCATGTAACTTAGATGGCGACCTTTTTCATTCATTTTTTGACTATTAATTCTTGTAAGGGACCAATTATACGTAGGTTATCGTCTAGATAACCTAACTTTGAAATGTTTTTTTAGATTCCTAAGATGTATCAAAAAAATCTATTTTTTTTTCGAATTCCACAAACAAATTTTTCCATATTATGCCAAAAGATGTAGTTAGCCAAAAGGAAAACTTGAAATAAATTTTTCGCGCCGGCGCACTGCGTGCTTCGATTTTCCATAAGAATGACACTTGAAAAAAAAACTCCGTTAGATATTGGTTTACATCGCGCGAAAAGAAATTTTCATTCACAGATGTTCCGCTGATGTATTTTTGTAGAGAATAACAATCCCTACAAGAAAAAAGTTTCTGGAGCGAAATAGTTCGGATCAACCGATTATTAGATATAACCGTTTAAAGATTAGGATGTATCGAAAAATCTTTTTTTTTTCCGAGCTCCACTAGCACTTTTATTCATATTATGCCAAAAGATAATTTTTGAACTTTTTTTGTAGGGAATTTTATTCTCTACAAAAATACGCGGCATATCTGTGAAAATATTTTTTTTGGGCGATTCGAAACAACATCTAACATAACATAGTTTTTTTTTCGTGTTATTCTTATGGGAAATCGAAGCACGTGGTGCGTCGGCCCGAAAAATTTTATTTCAAGCTCTCCTTTTGGCTAACTTGGTCTTTTGGCATGATAGGAAGAAAATTGCTCGTGGAGCTCGGAAAAAAGAGACTTTTCCGATACACCCTAATCTTTAAACGGTTTTAACTATTGAACGGTTGATCAAAGCTATTTGCCTGTAGAAACTTTTTTAGTAGTTTGTAGTCCACAAAAATACGTTGGCGGCATATCTGTAGAATTGTTTCTCGGTCGATGTGAAACAATATCTAACGGAGTTTTTTTTTACGTCTTATTCTTATGAAAAATCGAAGCACGTGGTGCGCCGGCCCTATAAATTTATTTCAAGCTTTTTTTCTCAAAATTTTCCTAAAAGTAATCATAATTCCGTAAATATGACCAGGCAACTTTGGATTCTTGACTTTTTATCAAATTGGCTCGCTAGGTTGTTATGTGGTGGTTAATGGTAGCGTTATTGAAATGATTATTAATTTGTCATTATTAATAAATGATTAATTAATAGCTCTATCATAAAGTTAATCAGCGAAAGTTAATTTTATGTAAAATGACTTTGATGACATGTTTTATCAATGTAGAGTTGCTTGGTGGTTATAAATCGACAAGTTACAACTTTTGTTATCACTAGTCATGAAAGAATTTTTTTTTTCAAATTCAACATTCAGTCAGCTGATAAAATAAACCCAGTCAGCCCAATATTTTTTTTTCAACTAATTTTATTTCGCTGACCGTTATTCAATATAAAATCGCTTGGTGGTGCTTGGTTGGTGATAAGTTTTACCATCATCTAATTAATCATTCAATAACATTTGAAAAAATTTAATGTTCAGTCAGCTGATGGAGTAAACCCAGTAGGTCAAATGTTTTTTCTTCAACGAATTTTTTTCCACCGACCATTATTCTATAGGGAATTGCTTTGCGTTGCTTGTTTGGTAATTAATTTTGCTACCATACTGATTAAACATATATCAACTCCAAGGAAAGCGATAAAAACGCTCTGATTGGTCGATTGAACGATTGAACGGAAAATTTTTTGACTTTTCGGCGTAAGACATGAAACGAGATCACATCGTACGATCACAGATACACAGATTTTTGAAGTCTCAATTTTTCGTGAAATCAAAAGTAACAATTTGAGGATTTCGGATTTGACGGAATTGGCAGAAGATCGCATTTCAAAGCTCAAGAATACGATTGTCTTTTTTGAGGAATTGATTACATAGTCTATAATAATATGTATCATCGTTATCACGATAAAAGTCATTTTGGCAATGGTTTTTTTTTACAACACTATTAAACAAAAAACTCAACGTAAAACGTAAAATCAAGTATTTACGTAAAGTATAGCAAAAGTAAAGTAAAAAGAATCATCACATGAAAGTAAAAAATGACGTTGTAAAGTTAAAGTAAAGTGCAGTAAACGAAAAATCAATTAACCAAATACAAGAGGAAATACATGATAGCGTGAAAACGGGGAAATCCTGCCGCGTCCCATCATGTACTATGACCACTTGTTATCGACCGATGGTAATTTCCTCGAAATTATATTTTTTCTTATTATAATCACATTGATGAATGATACTCGATCTAGCTTTAGCTGATTCTGGAAACATTACTGATAATCAGATCATTATTTCTAGAAGTGCTATTTCTAGAGTACTATATCACGGGGAAAAAAACGTGGACAAGTACATTGGTGGTCCCTTGTTTCCCTATGATATTAAAAAAATCCAAAACGCCGCTTAGAAGAATTCAAAAAAAGTTACAAAATAAGTTGAGATCTGTTGAAATATACGTGGCCAAATACGGGAAGCTTTACTGCGTTTCAATAAATTTCCAAAGACGGTTTGATGTTTATAGAAAAAATAATCAAGTTTGGAAATTCAACTATGTCACCAACCAAATTGCAAACGTAAAAAAATAAGATCGTAAAAAAATTGTGAACGAAGTACTTGGCGAATTCTTGATCATGATCTATACACTACGCTTATTTCATGGAAAAATCCTCGCCAAGTACTTCGTTCAGAATTTTTTTACGATCTTATTTTTTTACGTTTGCAATTTGGTTGGTGACATAGTTGAATTTCCAAACTTGATTATTTTTTCTATAAACATCAAACCGTCTTTGGAAATTTATTGAAACGCAGTAAAGCTTCCCGTATTTGGCCACGTATATTTCAAAAGATCTCAACTTATTTTGTAACTTTTTTTGAATTCTTCTAAGCGGCGTTTTGGATTTTTTTAATATCATAGGGAAACAAGGGACCACCAATGTACTTGTCCACGTTTTTTTCCCCGTGAGGGGATTTTTGCGATTATATCACTTCTTTTTTCTAAAATTCTTAAATATTTTGGTTCATATAAACTCCTATGGAGACTGTATATAATTACAATCCGCACTTTTAGCTTGTGAATATAACCCATAACTGTTGATTTTATTTTGCATTTTTATATTTTGTAGATGAATATGTTCACTGCGAGATTTGAATACACAGGATCACAAAAAAAAATGCTTACCAGTCTGTTCAAAAGTTTATACTGAGATCATTATTTTTCACAATTTATCCAATTTACTCGCTAATCTCGCACTTTATCATTACAGAACTTCACTCAGAATCTCCGTTGAATATTTTTATTAAATCCATTAATCGAAATTTTTCGGACGTCCTGCACTTGATTATGTCAAAACTCCGTTAATAACCGTTGTAGATGTCATACACTACGCTTACACGGCACTCTTATTCCGATTTGGTTATAATGGGGTGTATATACATATATATCGGGCATAATAAACCCGATTAATTAATCCGGAATAAGAGTTCCGTGTGAACGTAGTAGTCATTGCTCTCTCTCTCTCTCTCTCTCTCTCTCTCTCTCTCTCTCCAGCTGTCACTGGAGACTGACTTTGATGAAATGTGTCTTGAGGCGTGCGATGAGGCCTATCATGGTGTTGTATACAGACACGTCAAATTCTTGAATGTGTTGGTAACTTTTGCATAATCTTGAGCCCGTGCAAAGTTTTTTCTCAGCAATTACGCGACCGATCATGCTGATTTTGGGCGCAATCGAAAGAGAATTTCTTAATTAGCTAAAAGTTCAATTTTTGAGTTCCTCAATTGCTTCTGTGCTTCGTAATTAAATAAAATGACATGCCAATTTTACCCCCACCACCGCGAAAAGTTTTGTTTCGAGAAAGTATAGTCTCGGCGAGCCTCGGGCCAGCAGACGACAGGGCTGTCAATGTACTTGTCCCGAGACTCTACCGAGTCTCTTGATAAAATTAACCTCTCCATCTTGACTTTTGCCTTTCTTTAAATTTATAATAATTTTTGACGATAGTTTGTAAATTTTTGATCACTCAAAACATTTGTTCGATAATTTTCTTTAAATTAAGAAAAACCCCCCGGGTTTGGTTACATACAGTATAGTATATACTAATCAAATACAGGGGGTTTTTTTCCCCTCATATCCTCCGGCCCGCCATATAATCGTATATATACTATTTAAATACTACATGTAACCAAATCCGAGGGGTGTTTTTTTCGATAAATCCACCTATTACTCCGAGCCGGGAAAATCAAACGTGGAGACTATTGATTTTTTTGGAAAAATAAGGATCAAACAAACGTTCCAACAATATTATTTGTTTCAAACGAATGATTGCCAATCGATTGGCGTTTGCAAAAATCAAATTGGACTAATATTCAAAAAGTTGCGGGTAACTCAACGCCATCTTTTGTTTCGTTTGTTTGTTAGAAAGTAATGACAAATGTTTCAATTGATCTAACATTCACAAACTATCGACAGACAATCATTATGAAAAAAGGCAAAAGCCATGATCGAGAGACCAATATTACATACCCACTTGCACGCATGTCTGTTAACTTGGCCAGATAACTGGAATTTCCTCATGTTCTAGTTAATCATATGTCAAGTGGTTATCAGTACGGTAATCAAATCGTTTAGTAGTCTCTAGTTTATTTACAATTGACCAAATTAAATTCCGGTGCAAGTTGACCAGAATTTTTTTTCATATTTTCATGCAATAGATAAAAGAAAGACTATTCTGAAATGTCGCTCTCTCGATTATTGGAAAATCAAAAAATCCGTTCTACATAATTTTAGAGAAAGCACATAGATTTTATTGTGAAAAAAGCTAGGCATTTTTTATATAATATATAATATTGAAAAAGTCAATACCATGAGAATAAGAATTGATAGTTATTTTCGTGGAATTCCAGAAAATTCAAACAGTACGTTACGGGTGTTTCGAAACAATATTTTGAACGAAGCAGAAAAATTAAAACTAAGATCCTGTCCAAGACATTGAAATAAGTTATTAAGAGAATAGAATGAAGGTAGTCTTGTCCGTTGCATTAGCTTCACGCAAGTTTCAATGCTTTCGGACCAACAAAGACTACAGAAGGTATCTCATTGAATAAAAATGTTTCAATTTATTATCGTAAATACGGGCCCAATTTCGAAAATACTCAGCACACATCTCGCTTCAAAAAATTTAAAAATTTTCTAGGCATCCACTGCATTTCAATAATAGATATATCGAACAAATAGAACCTGCAGATTTTCTGAATGAAACAAACTTTTTTTGATTCATTTTGCCAAAACTTGAGCAGGAAAGTGAAAAAACAGAACGTACTTTGGTCCAACAAACTTGGAAATCTTGGATATATTGATTGCGTTCTAAAGCCCGAAATTTTTATTCCGTCCAAAAATGTGCCTCCGATGACTTTTCATAATAATCTTTCAATCTCTTATTACCACAAACAAATCTGAAAAGTTGAAATACGAGAAAATGGATATTACTAATAATGGAATAAAAGCAGCGAAAATATATTTGAAACGTCTTTTGAAATTTATAATGCCAGAACTAAAGAGAGAAAGCAAAATAAGCACAGCGAACTTTAAGTCTGACTGAATTCAAAACTTCTCCATGCATCGATGGGGTTTCAAAGACAGCTATTGCGATTGTAGCTATTCAGAAACCAGCCGCTGAAGACTTTTGTAACAAGTTTTTCAATTAATATGCCACAGTCGGAGCTGAAGAGTGGAAATACTTGGTACCCATGCTGCTTCGCAGAAGTTTCACAGTTTGCAGGTACCGCTGTATACCAATGACACAAATTTTGATACTATCAGAAAAACAGCACCCGATGACTTCCTGAAACTACTTTTCCAAGTTTATTATGATACATCAGAATAAAAGAAATGAAAGAACATATCGCACATCAGGTCCAACAAAATTGAGAAATTTTACATGTTTTCATGGCCATTACCAGACAAAAATTTTGATTGCATTGAAAAATAATCAACCAAAGGCTATTTGTAATGAATATTTCAATTGATAGTGCCACATTCACACACAACACATGGAAATATTCAACATACACGTCACTTCATAAAGTTGTCAAACTTTGTAGGTGACCGCTGCATCTTATTGTGTCGCTGTGTCTTAGCGACACAAATTTTTATACCCATTAGAAAAACAGCATCGTTAGTCTTTTTAAAATAACTTTTTGAATTCATGTCCAATAAACGAAGCAGGAAGTGAATAACTTGAGATTCTAGGATAAATTCTGGATGTATCCATTACATCACAATGACAGACATTTTTATCCCATCTATTAATGAGCATCGCTAAAGACTTTTTGTTTTGAATCTTTCAATTCATGTTGCCGCAATGAAAGTGAAGAAGTAGAAATGTGCAGCGCACATATTTTCCAATCAATTGATGAAACTTGGTACTGATAGACTGCGTGCCGATGAGAAAAAAAATAGACCAAAGGGCACGACCGAACTGAATGAAGAAAAATATGACAATTCATTGAAATAATGATAACATAATAATCTCAATTAGCATGCATTTATTTGATCCAAGTTTTCGATGGTTTATTTGGATTGATGAACATATGTAGAAAAATATGACAACTTATCAGACAATGATGACACGAGAACTAATGAGCACACATTTATTTCGTTTTTTTATTTGAATTCATCAGTATGTATACAATAATTACATGTTCTTGAAATGAAATTTCTGATCCCAAGTTATAGGTTAACGAACCTATACATTCTCGCAGCTAGGTAATTAAAACACTTTTAAAATATTTTCGACTACGTATAATTTGGTTAGCACACATTTTTATTTCGATAATTTCAAACGACGAATTGGTGACGAATAAATTTAATGCTTAACACATATTTCTTACACTGAGCTTCGAAATAATTTTCAACTCGCAGATCCCGCACTGTTTTCGAAACTCTGATCAAACTTTTATAAAATATTACCGAACGATATGTATCACACATACATTGCAGGTTATATTTTACTTCGTTTGTACGCGACAGAAATGCGTGCAATATTGATCGCCCTTCGGTGTGAAGAGTTGTTAGGAATTAATACTAATTAACTCAAAGGAAACCTGAAGAGTTTCGTTCACATCGTCGACTTTTCACATCGAAATCATTAACTCGAAAAATAAAACGTTTATAATTATTTTCACACTCTTTAAATTGATATCACACTTCACACACTGATTCACTGGTCGCGAACGAACACACGCGAAGCATCGAGAACACACAAATAACTGTAATTTTACAATTATCGTAAAATTTAAACCGCGGCGTAAACACACGCACAACAACCCGGGCGCAGCCATATTGTCTAGCTGTCATCGCCGATCCTTTCGATCAGCGCGATGAAAGTACGTCACGCAAGCTAGTTCGTAGCTCCAACATAATTGGCCGAGGAGTTTTCTCAACGCTCATTGGTTGGAACAAGAATTCTCTCACCGAGGATTGGTGATCATGGAGGACACGGAGCCTTTGTCTGTAGCGGTCAGTACGCGTATACAGATACGTCAAAATCTTGAATGTGTTAGTAACTTTTGCATAATCTTAAGCCCGTGCAAAGTTTTTTCTCAGCAATTACGGCACGAATCAAGCTGATTTTGGGCTCATTCGAATAAGAATTTCTTTATTAATCTCCAGTTCAATTTTCAAGGCCTCAAACGACTCATGAGCTTCGAAAATGAATAAAATGACTTTCCGATTTTACCCCCACCACCGCGAAAAGTTTTATTCAGAGAAAGTATAGTCTCGGCGAGAGCCTCGGGCCAGCAGACGACAGGGCTGTCAATGTACTTGTCCCGAGACTCTGCCGAGTCTCTTGATACTTTCGTCACAACCAAATTTAATGAATGTGCGAAACACGATAAGTGCCGATGTACACCGAACGTCGTTACGACGGCTTTTAAAATATTAGCTCCGTTATCTGTCACTACAGCTGAGATTTTATCAAGCGGAATCCCCCAACGAGAGCAAATTGAAACAAATATCTCTGACAGATACTCACTAGTGTGCCGCTCAGTTATTTCTACGACATCAAGAACGATGGACATGAGTTTATCTTCATCAATGAAATGAACTGTACACCCGAAAAAGCTCACGAACGTCATCGTTTCCGTCCAGATATCAGCAGTGAGCGTGAATCCATCTACTTGCAGTAATTTTTTCTTAACCACCTCCGATAGAATTTCGTATTTTGCATCCAGCACAGCGGTCATTTTGGTACGTCCTGGAGTCTTGAATAATGGAGCGGCAACATTGACGAAGTGTCTAAACCCTTCCTTCTCAGAGGTATTTAAAGGCAGATTATCCTTTACAATCATGAAAAGCAGTGCATTTGTTAAAGCAGCAGCTTTGGATCCACCATCTGTAATCAAATATACAAAAAATATCTTTGAAAAAAGTTGATAAAAAAGCCTCTAAACAAGCACAGCGACAACGCCTCAACACTAAGTATTAGTGTATTAATGTGATACTATAAAATACCGAAATGCATGAATAATTATTTACCTATGTATGCTGACATCTTTGACACAGCATTGTCGATTCTGGGTTGTATGGATTTTCTCCGATCCTCAAGTTCCAGTGATTTGAAGCAAGCTGGTAACTAGAATAATTTGAAATTTTTATAAAGCGTGTCAGGGGTATTTTTTGAAGATATTTTTTTCACCACTCTAGGTCTAGGTGGATACGTACCTCACGTGAACTCTGTGTCTTTTTGTTTGCAGAATCTTGATTGTTTTCTGATACGGTTTGTATTTCATCGGGGTCATCCGGATTCTCGTCCTGTTCCTAGAAATTTACAAAATCGCAAAAATCCCCTCACGGGGAAAAAAACGTGGACAAGTACATTGGTGGTCCCTTGTTTCCCTATGATATTAAAAAAATCCAAAACACCGCTTAGAAGAATTCAAAAAAAGTTACAAAATAAGATGAGATCTGTTGAAATATACGTGGCCAAATACGGGAAGCTTTACTGCGTTTCAATAAATTTCCAAAGACGGTTTGATGTTTATAGAAAAAATAATCAAGTTTGGAAATTCAACTATGTCACCAACCAAATTGCGAACGTAAAAAAATAAGATCGAAAAAAAATTCTGAACGAAGTACTTGGCGAGGATTTTTCCATGAAATAAGCGTAGTGTATAGATCATGATCAAGAATTCGCCAAGTACTTCGTTCACAATTTTTTTACGATCTTATTTTTTTACGTTTGCAATTTGGTTGGTGACATAGTTGAATTTCCAAAATTGATTATTTTTTCTATAAACATCAAACCGTCTTTGGAAATTAATTGAAACGCAGTAAAGCTTCCCGTATTTGGCCACGTATATTTCAACAGATCTCAACTTATTTTGTAACTTTTTTTGAATTCTTCTAAGCGGCGTTTTGGATTTTTTTAATATCATAGGGAAACAAGGGACCACCAATGTACTTGTTCACGTTTTTTTCCCCGTGAGGGGATTTTTGCGATTTTCAACTATGTCACCAACCAAATTGCAAACGTAAAAAAATAAGATCGTAAAAAAATTGTGAACGAAGTACTTGGCGAATTCTTGATCATGATCTATACACTACGCTTATTTCATGGAAAAATCCTCGCCAAGTACTTCGTTCAGAATTTTTTTTCGATCTTATTTTTTTACGTTTGCAATTTGGTTGGTGACATAGTTGAATTTTCAAACTTGATTATTTTTTCTATAAACATCAAACCGTCTTTGGAAATTTATTGAAACGCAGTAAAGCTTCCCGTATTTGGCCACGTATATTTCAACAGATCTCAACTTATTTTGTAACTTTTTTTGAATTCTTCTAAGCGGTGTTTTGGATTTTTTTAATATCATAGGGAAACAAGGGACCACCAATGTACTTGTCCACGTTTTTTTCCCCGTGAGGGGATTTTTGCGATTATATCACTTCTTTTTTCTAAAATTCTTAAATATTTTGGTTCATATAAACTCCTATGGAGACTGTATATAATTACAATCCGCACTTTTAGCTTGTGAATATAACCCATAACTGTTGATTTTATTTTGCATTTATATATTTTGTAGATGAATATGTTCACTGCGAGATTTGAATACACAGGATCACAAAAAAAAATGCTTACCAGTCTGTTCAAAAGTTTATACTGAGATCATTATTTTTAACAATTTATCCAATTTACTCGCTAATCTCGCACTTTATCATTACAGAACTTCACTCAGAATCTCCGTTGAATATTTTTATTAAATCCATTAATCGAAATTTTTCGGACGTCCTGCACTTGATTATGTCAAAACTCCGTTAATAACCGTTGTAGATGTCATACACTACGCTTACACGGCACTCTTATTCCGATTTGGTTATAATGGGGTGTATATACATTAGGGTGGTTCAAAAAAAATCGATATTTTTTTTTTCCCAATGGGTACGTTTCGATAGTTGCAGTAAGGTAAAAAAAGAAGCCTGTCAAAATTTGAGCCCTAAAAAAAATTTTTTAGAGGTCGCTCATCGCTATTTTGTATTTCCCATTTAAATAACACGGGAAAGACATCGCTTGCTGCTTCTGAATTTTAAACCTCGCCAACGCGTGATCGTAGCATAATGCCACAGGCGGGTTTTTGTAGGGATTTAAACGCACTATCAAAAAGATCTCTTATCGTTTAGCGATAAATCAACTCTTTCGGAAGATATTTATGGTCAAAGTTGACTTTGTAGTCAATTTTAAGATTTTTTCACTTTTCCGGCGAAACTATCGAACTCATCACAAAAATTTATGGGACTTTTCTTGAAAATCGTGTGCATTTCTATAAAATCAAGTTAGTAGATAATTGAAAAATCGAATTGTTGCATTACGAGCTCATTCTTTAAAGGAAAATTGCGATTTCCGTCAAACTTATCGTTCTATTAACTAAAAATTTCAATAAAAAGACTCCAATCTTTATTAAGTTACAACGTGATTCTTAATGCTTTTTTTCAAGTTTGAAAAATAAAATACCAGTCATGATTGTGCAGTCAGAGTGTGGCTCGTAAAAACAACCAGCGTACGACAATCGAAAAAAATATACTCGGTATGAAAAAACGGATCTCTTTCAGATTTTTTTTTTTTTTTTACAATCCGGAAGACATCGACGATGTGCTTGTACGACTTTTACTACGTATTGGAATTGTTCCTCATTCTTCGTTCGGCAATTATTGTTGGCCTTAATCCCTTAAATACTAGTCCTTGATAACTCGTCCCTTCGTGACGGTCTTCGCGGACACAACACCCTCTATTAAGGCAATTCCACGTTCGGCAACATCACTAACAACACTTGGACTTTTGAAAAAATCCACATTCCCCTGATAACTCTCATGGTTAGAAATGCTATGTCTACATGAAGGAAGTCGTTCGCAAATCGAATATTAGAATTCGATAATAAAAGTGAATTTGGAGAGTAATCAATGAGTGAAAAAAAGGCGATAACTTTTTTGTATTATAAATAAGCAATCAAAAGTAACTTTGTGAAAATTTCGATTTGCTTTATGACTTTCTCGAGATAGATCTATCATTGTGATGTAATCATGAAAGTAATAAGAAAATTTTCGATTTTTACAAATTTAAGGGGTATTGAACGACATTGCTCAATGCAGTAGCGTGGAACAACTGCGATATATTTTACAAGTAGTAAAAGAACACCGTCACCGCTTGCCTAATCCTGTCAGAACGAATTGTAAATATTCACCCAAATTTGAAATACTTTTCAACATTTCCACCTTTTAATTTTTTAATTAAAAAAAAATTGAATGCTGCAAAAAAAACTATCAATAAAATGTGAAAAAAGTCCGATATGTTTTGAAAGTTTCATCAACAATAAACATTACATATAGCAACTCAATGAAAATTGGAGTCTTTTCATTGAAATTTTTAGTTAATAGAACGATTTGTTTGACGGAAATCGCAATTTTCCTTTAAAGAATGGGCTCGTAATACAGCAATTCGATTTTTCAATTATCTACTAACTTGATTTTATAGATATGCACACGATTTTCAAGAAAAGTCCCATAAAATTTTGTGATGAGTTCGATAGTTTCGCCGGAAAAGTGAAAAAATCTTAAAATTGACTACAAAGTCAACTTTGACCATAAATATCTTCCGAAAGAGTTGATTTATCGCTAAACGATAAGAGATCTTTTTGATAGTGCGTTTGAACCCATACAAAAACCCGCCTGTGGCATTATGCTACGATCACGCGTTGGCGAGGTTTAAAATTCAGAAGCAGCAAGCGATGTCTTTCCCGTGTTATTTAAATGGGAAATACAAAATAGCGATGAGCGACCTCTAAAAAATTTTTTTTAGGGCTCAAATTTTGACAGGCTTCTTTTTTTACCTTACTGCAACTATCGAAACGTACCCATTGGGAAAAAAAAAATATCGATTTTTTTTGAACCACCCTAATATACATATATATTGGGCATAATAAACCCGATTAATTAATCCGGAATAAGAGTTCCGTGTGAACGTAGTAGTCATTGCTCTCTCTCTCTCTCTCTCTCTCTCTCTCTCTCCAGCTGTCACTGGAGACTGACTTTGATGAAAATGTGTCTTGAGGCGTGCGATGAGGCCTATCATGGTGTTGTATACAGACACGTCAAATTCTTGAATGTGTTGGTAACTTTTGCATAATCTTGAGCCCGTGCAAAGTTTTTTCTCAGCAATTACGCGACCGATCATGCTGATTTTGGGCGCAATCGAAAGAGAATTTCTTAATTAGCTAAAAGTTCAATTTTTGAGTTCCTCAATTGCTTCTGTGCTTCGTAATTAAATAAAATGACATGCCAATTTTACCCCCAACACCGCGAAAAGTTTTGTTTCGAGAAAGTATAGTCTCGGCGAGCCTCGGGCCAGCAGACGACAGGGCTGTCAATGTACTTGTCCCGAGACTCTACCGAGTCTCTTGATATTATTGTAATATTGATTTCTTTAAAATAAAACAAGAGTAATAAAAAATGATCTATAGTACCTTTGACTGATAATCGATGTTCACAATCCTTTTATCATGCGGTATCAACTCCAGACTCTTTTTCAAATCATTATGACGTCTGATTATATGATTTATTAAATTTGTCGTATTGCCACATGACTTTGTAGCCACTTCGCAAAGTTTGCAGGTGCCACCGGTCGGAGTTTTAATGAAAAAACGCCAAACTTGACTTTTTCCTCTTTTTTTGTGTTTGCCGTCGGGTTTTCTATAAATTTATAAAAGAGCATTAATTCACAAGAAAATATAATTGAAAAAAAAAAACATGAAAATTTCTCATTTGGATTACATTATGTTATACTTACAAAAAAAATTTCAAATCAGCTTGGAGACCCTTAAAATTCATATCTAAAAAATATATGAAACTTTGAATAAACGGAAAAAGGAGGATCATTAGTGAACAATATACGATATCAAAAGACGCGGTAGCGTCTCGATGCCAAATATAGAAAAAAAACAGTGCCCTTATGTTTGCTCATTATTACACGCTTATATACTTGAATATCACAATTATATTTTATATAATTTTTGAAACCGCTCTCACAAGGAAATGGGTCGAATAACAAATCTGATATTTCGTACCTTTTTTTGCTGACTGTAAAGAGCTGACTTCTCGGGAAGTTGATTTGGAAGTTCCTGGTTGCGGAGAACTCCTTCCATCAGGTTCGCAGCTCAGTGACCACTCTGCGTCAGTTGCTATCCTTGTGCTGTGTAAACGTGAAATAATTATGTTAATATTTTTAAATGTTTCCAAATGCGAAACTCGGGAAGGAAATTCGATTTTTTCATGGGGAAACTCATTAGTTTCGTTGTGGCATTCTAGGGTGGAAATAGAAAATGAATTTAAATACTTACAAATCAATGCCGTCAGCTGACTTCCAAAGATCTTCGATTTGGTCTTCTGAATTTAGAAGAATTTGTTTTTTTATGAGATCATTGATAAACTTAAAAGCGAATTCCATTGAATCTGTAACCCAAAAAAGTAGATAATAAAGAAGTTGTCAAGTCAAAAATAAAAATAAAAACTAAACTAGCTTGTTTTTGTGAACAATATTATACTCACGTTTTAGTTTCACATATGTGGTCAAGTCAATGCCATCGATTCGACATGGATTCTGCTGATTTATTTGGAAATAATAAGAGAAGCTGCGATTTAAGAATCGTCTAAAATTCACAAAAATATTTGTATTTTGCCTCCTAACTTATTATTGAAATTTGGATGTTATTGAAGAAGTTATTTTTTCTATTCATTTTTAAAAATGTGAGCTAAAAACAGATCCCATTGCGCATTGAGAATTGAAACTGACAAATCAAGAGATGCAATAGCGGCTCAATGCCAAGTATTAAAAGAAAAAGTCAGCGCCAACCCTCCGCACTCTTAAATACTTGAATATGACATTTTTCGCACCCTGCACAGCAAAAATCCTAAACATGAAAAATTGTTTCCTGTCACGTTTGCTGTAGCGGTGATTATTTTTCAGGTTCATTTCTCTTTGTGCGCATTCTCATGTCGCATGCAATAAAGTTTATCAGGAGGTAAAAAAATCAAGCCATGCAGCATATACTTTTAACCCGTCAGTGTTCACGCTGAAACTATTGCTAAAAAAATAGTTAACATGCTAATCATTTGAAAACTTGAAACGGCAAGAGTATTTGAAATTTTTCTAATTTTTATCAAAAGTTCAAATATTCAAAAACACAATTACTGTGGCAAAACTATTTCGAACCGCCTGTTTTTCCAATAGAGCAGTTATAGATGAGAGAAAATCTCTCATTGTGCGACCAATGTTCGAAGTTTACGTAGCGTGATCGCTGACGGGTTAATACGATATTCTAACCTAAAATAGGAAGAAAAGATTAGAGATTTAATAAACTTACCAGCGAGGGAGCACGACAAGCTTTCCATTTTTGATGAATAAGATTTTTGAAATTTTTTTTAACACTTCACTTTTTAAAATTTTCATTACATTTTTTTTAATTCAATGAAATAAAAATTATCGCGTTTCTCGATCCTCTTAACCTCGTGGTCACTGTGACTAGTGTGACTGCTGCCCTGCCGGCTGCGTGCTGATGAGCTGAAGTTTCCGTTTTCGTTGGCCAATAGAATTTGGTATGCTATTGGATCAGCCAATAGCAAATAATATTTAAAAAATGTGATCCCTTCTGACGACTAGTCAAGCCAATCTGCAGCGCACATAAGATCCCACGGTTTTTTTATGATAGCAAAATTTTTATCGGAATTCGTAACTGTGAGTCGGTTTTTTACATAGTTGTGTTTAGAAGAAGAATATTAAAATTTCGAATCGATCTTGCACTTGAAAGATCGATTCAGGTAATTAATTGGTTAGAAAAAATCGATTCAAAAAATCGATTATTGGTTGGACAAAAATCGATTCTTGCAAAAATCGATTCTGACATCGGCATCCCTAACATAACCAGCGCCTGGACCATCTTCACGGTAATACCATCAGGTCCCGGCGCGCTACCTACTTTCATGCTTTTCAGGGCAAGGTTCATCTCCACTGGTGTCACGAGGGCCGGGGGATCAGGCACCGGATGGGCGGCCTCTCCTCGGGGCTCCCGCTCGGGGAGCCGCGGGAAGAAACGGTCCAGAAGTGCCGTGGCGCTTGCCTCCCAGGAGGTTGCAAGCACCCCTCCGACTCTCACTCCACCAATATCGACAGGGCCCCGCCGTCCCCGAAGGATCCGATACGCGGCTCCCCAGGGGTCTGCGTTGCCCGACCCGCCAACAAAAACACGCCAGTCCTGCTCCTTCTTCTCGAGGACCAATCGCTGATAGCTCCGGTACAGCCCACGATAGGCAACCCGGAGAGCTACCTGGTCCTCGGCCGGGGCTTCGCGTCTCCTAGCTCGCTGCAGGGCCACTCTGCCTCGCCGTGCGAGCCACCTCGCCGAGGTGAGCTCTCGGCACCACCAGCGGGATCTTCGTCGCGGCTCCGAGCCTGCCTCCTTCAGCCGGGCATCATTCACGCCCTGAATCAGGGACGTGATCGCCGTGGCAAGGGCGACAGGCCCTTCCTGCACCAGTGTCTCGCGGTCGACGCTTGCCACAGCCTGCGCCAGGGCGGTTCCGTAAGTTCCCCAGTCCACGCCAACGGTTCGCCACCTGTGTACAGGCAGCGGAAGATCGGCATCCCCGTCTCTCCGGAGAAGGGTCACACAAATCGCGTTGTGGTCCGAGTGCACAAGGTCCGGCAGGATAGCCCACTCGACCTCGTACACTCGCTCAACACCCTTTCCCAGAGTTACGTCGATATCCGACCTACCCGTAGGCCCGTCGAACGTGAACTCTCGGGATGGCTCGTTCAGGACCTCCAAGTCGCACGCGACTATGAAGGTCTCGAACTCACCGCCCCTGACCGCGTTTGGGTGGCCCCTGAGCCGGTTCTTGGAGTACCACAGGCGGGACACGGCGTTTTCATCCATGCCTGCCAACACGGGGGCCTCTCGCAGGTGGGTAAACACCCACTCCAAATACTGGAAGTAGCTGTCGAGAGGAGCCCCGTGGCGGCAGTACACGGAGCACAGGTACAGAGTACCGAAAACACCGCGAACCCACACCGTCGCACCCCCTTTACCAGGCACCGTGACCACCGTGGCATCGAGCGTTGCGTTCGCGAGTACGACTGCTGATTTGCCGTCGCCGCTCTTAAAGATCCGCATCCAGGCGGGGAGTCCCGCCACGAAGCCCCCCGCACGCAGGTAAGGTTCCTGCAGCAAAGCGGCGTCGTAGCGGTCCTCGACGAGGGCCTGGCCGAGCTCAGCCATCACGCCTCGGGACCGCCGGCAGTTGAGCTGGAGGACACGGAGCCCACCCGGGGCTCGATCCACCGGCCCGCCGGCAACCTCCGCTGGAGCGAGATGGCTAGCCATTTCCGGCACTTGAGGCGGGGCCTTGCGAGGCCGCTATTTGGGCCCGCTCTTCCATCGCCATGCACCTCCCTTGCACGAGTGCGTCCCGATAAAATGGGCACACCCCGTCCATCGCCCTGTAGGCGGCTTCCAGGCCAGCCTCCCTGCAGTTTACACAGCAGGGGGGCGCCTCCTTCGCCGGGCACTGCGCGGCGGTATGGCCGTCGCCGGCGCACCAGCCACACACCATCGTCCGCCTTCTGCAGGACGCAGACGCGTGGCCGAAGCCCAGGCAACGGTAGCACCGGTCTGCGTCGACGTAATCCCGGACCACACACGAGTGCCAGCCCAGGAAAACCCGACCTTTTGCCGCCAGCGTGGCCGCGACCTCAGGCGTGGCCTCAAGGACCCAATGGGTCCCTGGGGAAACCGCGTGCCTACCCTCAAACTTCCGTCCCACCCTAACTACCGCACGGAAATCTTCGACCCCCATGTTGGGGAAGTTCTGCGCACGAAGGGCGTTCAGAACTTCCTCTTCCGGAGTCTCCTTCGGCACCGCAAACACCCCGACCTTCTTCCGTGGCGCCTCCGGGGCCACGACGGTGAGGCCGCCCTCGCGGATAGCCTCACTCGTCCGGAAGAACTCCAACTCTCCCTCCGTGCGCGTCTCCACGAGCACCCCACCCTTCACCGTCCTCACCCCCTTCACGCAGATCGAAGCCTCCCCCGGGTTGACCAACGTCTTGAGGCGCTCCTTGACCTCGGTCGGCCCCATTGGACCCTCTGTCGCACGAATCAGCACTGCGTGCTGCGGGACGCGCACCGGTCGCCTCACGGCCTGACGAGGGACTGTCCTCACCTCCGCTGGCTGGGGCTGAGCCACCCTGTGGGCTCCTGCTCCCGCTGCCGCAGCCTCCGCGAACGTCCTTACCCGCCCAGGCCTCGGGGGGGCCTCAGGGCGCGGGCCCTGGCCAACGCCAACTTCGGGTGCACCTAAGCGTCGCACCAGCGCTTCATGGGCAAAACGAAGCCCTGCGCTCTCTCCCGAGAGTGCTTCGACCTTTCCGGTGGCCGCGGCGAGTAGCGACATCAGCCCCGACACCCTCTCTTCGATATACGAAGCCACGCCCTTCGTAACCTTGTTAGCTGGGTCCATATTATGGGCCCGGATTTCTCCGGCCAACTACTCCGCTCGAGCTACCAGCTCCTTCACCCCTAACAGCCTGGGAGGCCCTTGTCCCCCGAACGCAGTTGGCGGGACCTCGAGACTAGCCCTTAACGGGGCCGGAGCGGCTATGGCTGAACCCGCCGACGAATAACGCGGGGCCGAGCTCGAACGCGGCTCCGCACCTCGGGCTGCTTTTTTCTTTTTCGCCTTTTTCTTCCGGCGGACTGTCTCCCACGAGGCCTTAGAGCCGGCGCTCGCATCGGTCGCTTTTACCAACGACGTCTCTCCACCAGGAGGCGGCCGCTGCGAACCCGAACCCGAAGGCCTCGGGGCCTCCGACTCACTCCCTGCATCCACCCCACATTCCGAAGTGCTCCCATCGGAGACGGCTCCGTCGGGGTGTAGCCGCGGCCGAGACGATCCCGGAGGACCACCGGCCTTCCTCTTCTTGGCTGGCAGCTTGCTCAGCCTCGACGATGCGCCCTTGGAGGACGCCCCGCTGAGACGCAGGACTCTGCCGCTGACGAGGCGCCCGCAGAGTCTCCGTTTGACCAGGTCGCACTCCTTTTCATTCCCGGCGATGCGGATAACAATGGCCCCGCTTGCCGTCGACGCACTTACGACGTGCGGAGGGGCTTCACCACCTCCGGCACTGCTCTCCTTCTCCACCGATGTTTGTTGAGCCGCGGGAAGCTCGTTGTCCTTTGACACCTTTTCGACTTTATTGAATTCGGACATTATTCATTAAAGTAGGGCTTTTAGCGAGATTCCCCCAGCTCGATCTCCCAACCCTCAAACCCCTTTCCCCACCACCCCCAATCCGAGGACGTTGACCCCAACCGCGACACACCGACGGCGCCCCGTAAGGGCACGGCCAGCGGGGCACAACCGAGACCCCCGTCCAACGTTCCCAGCCCGAGGACCAGAACACCCCACGGCATGTTGAGGATCGCGGGACTCCCTTCTCATGGCACCAACTTATTGCGGGTGGCCTCGGTCGGGACAACACCCGGCCCCCCTGCAGCCCGCATCCTGGAGCCACCAGGACCACAGGGGCGACACGAGCTTTTTACACGCGTTGCTACGAGGCAGCCCACACCGGGTAGCGAGTCCGAGTCGGGCCCTGGTACTACCGCACGGCCCCCAGGCGTGTCCAACTCCCTATCCGAGGGAGCCTCCCGGGTTTCCAACTGTACCCTCACCGCATCCGCCAGATTCACTCGAAGGGCACGATCCTAGACTACCAATGAAGTGCGTGGGACCAAGGGTTGGTGTTGCTCTTTCCTCGTTCCTCACCGTCGAGCTGCGCGGACAAGCCGCTTGGCCTTTCGGATCATCGAGACTCGGACCCCCTACCATCCACGGGTGGCAACACATCGGGGAGTACCAGTATTCGCCACTTGTCTGACGTTCGTAGGTCAACTTGGCCTACTGCGGTATGGGCACCAATGCCCGGTACCGGTCGGCCAGCACTCGGGTCCGCGGGTTCGCCAAACCCGAAAGGGCCGGGGCCTATGGCCTCTTGTGCCCTCCCCTGCAGGCAGTAGATAGGGACAATTAGTGTAAAGACCTCCCATCTGAAGACGGACCGGCCTATGCGTCCTCGCCTTTACAGGCATACGCCACAGTCTTCAATCTACCCCCCACCGTGGGTCCACCGCCTCAGGAGGGGCAATGGAAAAATCCTTTCGCTTTCGCTGGCGTGTTAGCGAGAAGAGCAGTTTGGCTACGCCAAGGCCCGTCCGTTCAGCGATCCGTGGACCGACGATCGGATGCGCCTTCGCGCACTCACGGGGAACCTCGGGAAGGCCTGCTCTCGTGTCCCGCCCGGACATAGCCCAGAAAGTGGCAAGGAATGAGGAGGGGTGATTTGGAAGGTTGTATTACTTGTGTAGATGTCTAGGTTGTGTTGGGTGTGTGTTTGTGTGTGTGTGTCATTAGGGTGGTCCTTATTTGGGGTTGAAATTTTTTTCTTCGAATTCCCCCCCCCCCCCAGTTCGACTCCAATTCCATAAAAAAGACACCACGAAAAAGCTGGGGTCAGTGGGATGATGGGAAGTGGTGCCGGCAAGCCCGATCATCGTTTTTATTTTAAATAAATTTGTTTTTGCTTTATTTTGGTTACTATTTTTTTCCAATCTAAAAAGCACGTCGAGCTTTTCAACTGTAGTCGAAACCCTTGTCAATCATCATTAACAACAATCATTCAAGTATTTATTTAACAAATGGTCATTAAAAATTGAAATTGAGTCAAAAGTATTGGCAAATTCTGAGAAGTAAGCAAGTCGTGCGCCCACCTCCAATTTTTTAAATTGACTGTCTTGGTCGGTGGTATATTGTTTTCCCGTATTTGGCGCATCGGTCATAGCTCAATCTGTTCTCGATCGCTCGTTTGATTCTGTCGCATTACCTAAAGAACAACTCCGCGTTTTTATACGGTTTTTGGGAAATTATTTGATGTTCGCTACGTGTACTATACTCCAAAAAATTTGCTCTATCGATTAAGATAGAAGTGATCAATGATCGGTGACAATATAATGTTATCGACACGACCTACATCACGTCAAACCTACATCATTTTTAATCGGTGATATCACCACGCAAATTATCGGGAAAAACTGCCGAGTATTCTTCAAGTTTTGAAAGTTTTATTTTACAATATTTGAGAAATTAAACTATATTTACAAGAAAGTGCGCGATTGGTGATATAAGAGCGACTGTTTTTTGGGAAAAAGCTCGTTTACCCCATTCGACATGAAATTAAAAGTATTGAAAAGTTGGAAAAATTACATGGAGAATGGGTAAACAAGCTTTTTCCCAAAAAACAGTCACTTTTTTTATTACCAATCGCGCACTTTTTCGTAAAGATAGTTTAAAATCGCAAAAATCCCCTCACGGGGAAAAAAACGTGGACAAGTACATTGGTGGTCCCTTGTTTCCCTATGATACTAAAAAAAATCCAAAACGCCGCTTAAAAGAATACAAAAAAAGTTACAAAATAAGTTAAGATCTGTTGAAATATACGTGGCCAAATACGGGAAGCTTTACTGCGTTTCAATATATTTTCAAATACGGTTTGATGTTGATAGAAAAAATAATAAAGTTCGGAAATTCAACTATGTCACCAACCAAATTGCAAACGTAAAAAAATTAGATTGTAAAAAAATTCTGAACGAAGTACTTGGCAAGGATTTTTCCATGAATTTAGCGTAATGTATAGATCATGATCACGAACTCGCCAAGTACTTCGTTCAGAATTTTTTTACAATCTAATTTTTTTACGTTTGCAATTTGGTTGGTGACATAGTTGAATTTCCGAACTTTATTATTTTTTCTATCAACATCAAACCGTATTTGAAAATATATTGAAACGCAGTAAAGCTTCCCGTATTTGGCCACGTATATTTCAACAGATCTTAACTTATTTTGTAACTTTTTTTGTATTCTTCTAAGCGGCGTTTTGGATTTTTTTTAGTATCATAGGGAAACAAGGGACCACCAATGTACTTGTCCACGTTTTTTTCCCCGTGAGGGGATTTTTGCGATTATATCACTTCTTTTTTCCAAAATTTTTAAATATTTTGGTTCATATAAACTCCTATGGAGACTGTATATAATTACAATCCGCACTTTTAGCTTGTGAATATAACCCATAACTGTTGATTTCATTTTGCATTTTTATATTTTGTAGATGAATATGTTCACTGCGAGATTTGAATACTCAAGATCACGAAAAAAAAATGCTTACCAGTCTGTTCAAAAGTTTATTCTGAGATCATTTTTTTTCACAATTTATCCAATTTACTCGCTAATCTCGCACTTTATCATTACAGAACTTCACTCAGAATCTCCGTTGAATATTTTTATAACATCCATTAATCGAAATTTTTTGGACGTCCTGCACTTGATTTTGTCAAAACTCCGTTAATAACCGTTTCTCTGTATAGACGTCATACACTACGCTTACACGGCACTCTTATTCCGATTTGGTTATAATGGGGTGTATATACATATATATTGGGCATAATAAACCCGATTAATTAATCCGGAATAAGAGTTCCGTGTGAATGTAGTAGTCATTGCTCTCTCTCTCTCTCTCTCTCTGTCTCTCTGCAGCTGTCATGGGACACTGGCTTTCATGAAAATGGGTTATAGCTGGCATCAAGAGGCCTTTGATAGTGTTGTATACAGACACGTGAAATCTTTTATGTGTTGGTAACTTTTGCATAATCTTGAGCCCGTGCAAAGTTTTTTCTCACCAATTACGCGACCGATCATGCTGATTTTGGGCGCAATCGAATGAGAATTTCTTAATTAGCTAAAAGTTCAATTTTTAAGTTCCTCAATTGCTTCTGAGCTTCGTAATTCAATAAAATGACATGCCAATTTTACCCCCACCACCGCGAAAAGTTTTGTTTCGAGAAAGTATAGTCTCGGCGAGCCTCGGGCCAGCAGACGACAGGGCTGTCAATGTACTTGTCCCGAGACTCTACCGAGTCTCTTGATTCCTCAAATATTGTACAATGAAACCCTCAAAACTTGGAGAATACTCGGCAGCTTGTTTCCGATAATTTGCGTGGTGATATCACGGATTAAAAAAATGTTCTGACGTAACGTAGGTCGTGTCGATAACATTATATTGTCACCGATCATTGATCACTTCCATCTTAATCGATAGCGCAAATTTTTTGGAGTATAGTACACGTAGCGAACATCAAATAATTTCCCAAAAACCGTAGAAAAACGCGGAGTAGTTCTTTAGGTTATGCGACAGAATCAAACGAGCGATCGAGAACAGATTGAGCTATGACCGGTGCGCCAAATACGGGAAAACAATATACCACCGACCATGACAGTCAATTTAAAAAATTGGAGGTGGGCGCACGACTTGCTTACTTCTCAGAATTTGCCAATTCTTTTAACTCAATTTCAATTTTCAATGACTATTTGTTAAATAAATACTTGAATGATTGTTCTTAATGACGATTGACAAGGGTTTCGACTACAGTTAAAGAGCTCGACGTGCTTTTCAGGTTGGAAAAAAATAGTAACTAAAATAAAGCAAAAACAAATTTATTTAAAATAAAAACGATGATCGGGCTTGCCGGCACCACTTCCCATCATCCCACTGACCCCAGCTTTTTCGTGGTGTCTTTTTTATGGATTTGGAGTCGAACTGGGGGGGGGGGGGGGAATTCGAAGAAAAAAATTTCAATCCCAAATAAGGACCACCCTAGTGTGTCATGCGTGTGCAATGTTTGTGTTCCCTATCCTTCCTGTGTAGCTGCGTTCGTGTTTGCCTGGATGTCCTGGATGACCCACGAAGTGATGCGGATCCAGTAGTCCGTCACCGAAGGAGTCCGACATCACCCCCTCCGGCTAGGCTCCCATCGAGACACTCAGCTGGCGACCCTCAGAAGTTTAAACGCCTTTTCTTCGTGTATCCTGCTTAACCTATGGTTCCTTACCCCCCTTGTGTTCCCGACATTACAAACCATGCGCCTGTTGAGCTGTCTATTCTCTATCCTCGAACCCCTTGAGCCACAAACTCTCACGACAGAAATTGGAGAAGACGGAAAAGGCGTCGACATTAGACACTAATTGGCGAGCTGCTAAGGGCCAATCCCGTCCACCGAGATGTTCCCGCAGAGCGACTCTCTGAGGGTCGAACTCGGGGCATTCGAGGAGGAAATGCTGAACCGTGTCCACCCTGCCACACAAACAGTTATCCCCGTCCACGAGTCCAAGTGACGCGAGGCGCGCTCTGAAATTCCCGTGACCGGACACGACCTGCGTCGTATAGTGGTTCGGCTGGAACCAGCTCGCATTCATCCTCTCGCGAACGCTTTCGAAGAAGGCATATGTGGTGCGGCCTTTCGGTGAAGTTTGCTATTCAGCCTGCCACATGTTGAGAGCCTCGCCCTTGATGGTCTCCACGGCGTCTGGTGCGCCCGCTGGAACCACCACGTTGTTGATCCTGGTGTCCCATCCTACTCTAACCTCATATCGAGCCCTGCTCTGTTCCAAAAGAATTTTTACCGGGAGTGCCCCACTGATGACGCACAATGCCTCGTATGAAGTTGTCCTGTATGCCCCAGTAGTCGCGATAAACGCAAGCCGCTGTGTCGTTTTCAATACTCTAATGTCCACGAATTTACAAAGATCTACCCATGAGACCGTTGGAAGAAATACCCCCTTATGTATTTTAGCCGTCGCTTCGAAGCGCAAACCCCACCCTGAAGCCGCCAGTTTCCCCAATTTTTGGAAAAGCCCTGTGCATTTTTTCTTAAGATAAGAGACGTGGGTCCTTACCCCCAGCTCCTTGTCGAAGTGGGCAATAAGATACCTGACGCTATCCTTGAAGTGAATTCTCGTGTTCCCTATGCGGAGATTTGGATACCTATTGGCCAAGTTTGGCCCCCTGTTTCTAATGTTCCTACGTACGCGATCGGGACGGTCTCCTCCCCGCCTCCCCACGGGAGCCCTACCTTGCCAGTCAGTCTTAAGGACGATTGCTTCCGTTTTCTTTTCCGAGATTTCGAGTTTCGCGGCCCTGCACCATTCAACGATCCTATCAACGATTACCTGTCCTTTCTGTTCCAGTCCCCTTCGCGAGTTTTCCTGCACCAACACCAAGAGGTCGTCGGCATATGCTACGAAATTGTTTGCTGCTATCTCTTCCAAATCCCTAAGAAGCCCATCGAACATAAGGTTCCAGCACGTTGGCCCCAGGACGGAACCTTGGGGGCAACCCCTCGTTGCCTGCTTAGAGACCTTGTTTTCCCCCCATGAGATTCCCACTTTTCTATCACTAAAATAATTCTGCATGACCTTGAAGATGTTTCGCGGGCAATCCCTGTCTTTCAAACTAGTTACTACCAGAGGCCACCAAACGTTGTCAAAAGCTCCCGAGATATCGAATAACAATCCAATCGTGTAAGTTCCTACAGAATTTTAAACCATCCTACGCATTTCTACTATAGCGTCTTCCGTGTATTTAGCTTTCCTAAAACCATATTGTCTACCTGAGATTTTTCCGTCCGCGAGTACGGTGCTATCGAGGCGCCCCTTGATTACTTTTTCTAATAATTTCCCTAGCACGGAGAGGAGACAAATGGGCCTATACGACTTTGGGTCCTTCTCGTCCTTTTCCTCGCCCTTCAGGAAGACTCGGAGAGAGCCCTCCTTCCAGGCAGAGGGGAAGGCGCCTACTTGAAGGCACCCGTTGAACAAACGAACCAGTTGACCGGAGATGACGTCAAAGGCCCTCTTGAGGACAACGACCTCTATTAGATCGTGTCCCGGAGCCTTCCCGTTCTTAAGGGATTTGACTGCTGCTGAAAGCTCGCCAAAGGTGAATTCCGGGTCGTCAGGAGAGGCCGACGCGGTGCCGGAGTTTTCTCTGACTTCTCGTTGTTGGGGGGTGTCATCTACTATTCGGTCTTCGGGGATGTGGACATCAAGAAGGCAGCTAGCGGTTTCTTCCATGCTCCTAGTGAAATCCTCGCCTCGCCGGATGGTGCTGAGCACCCTCTTAACGCAGAGCTTGTTTGCCTGTTGCTTATACACGAAGCCCCAGGGTTCCGCGTTCCCGTACGACGTGACAAAGTTTCTCCAGCTCTCAAGCTTGGTCTTCTTCACCTCCCGACTGTATTTCCGCAAAGAAGTGCGGTATTGAAGCCGGAGTATGAGGCGTCTTGGACCATCCTGTTCTCCTTGGAATGCCCTACGTTTCTGATATACTCCTTTTTTAAGATTCGTCAAAGCTACTGTCCACCACGGATTAGACCTTCTGAAATACTTTTTCCTGGGCATTGACTGGGTGCAAGCGTCGGTTATGACACTCGTGAGGGTCTCCGCCATCCTTTCGACTTCTACGGTGGACGTGAGGGAAAGCCCCTCCAGCCTATTCGCTGAGAGTTCGGCAAGGAACTGAGGGAATCGCTCCCAGTCGGCCTTTTTAACGTTGAACCGTCTGACAGTAAGTCCCCCGTCATTTCCCGCCGCCTTCGGAACCCGCAGCCTCACGTCCAGAGCGCGATGATCGCTCGTTGTCCAGTCCTCCCTTACGGTCCAGTTCCCGATGAAGCGGGTCATGGAGGGGGACGTTAGGGTCACATCGATGAACGACGACCCGTTAACCGTCCAGAATGTTGGCGGTTGTTGGACATAATTTTCTACATGATAGCCAAACTCCCTGATCAGCCTTTCGACCTTGACTCCTCGCTGATCGGACTCTTGGAGGCCCCACAATTCAGAGCGGGAGTTAGCGTCTAGCGCCACTATTACTCTCTGCCCCCTCAGTGTACGAAGCACCATTGCGAGATGCCTGAGGTGCCTCTCGATGTCATCACTCCACTGAAAATAGTGGGAGACGACGTAGAACGAGAAGCCGGGTGCCAGCATTTCCGCACATGCACAGTGGGTCGTGCTGAGCTGCGAGACGAATGTCATTTGAAATGACGGGTTGCCGACCGCGACCGCTACCCATGGTTTGGCCGAACGTAGAGCTGCGATCCGCATCGAAGTCCCTAATCCACAAGAGACGTAATTTTGACCCTGAGCTCTGGAGTATGGTCGCTGCAAGAGCAGTACATCCAGACGCTTTTGGCCAACAAAATCACGAACTTCATCCGTTACTACAGCTGACCTGCGCATATTCAACTGCAGTATCCTAACATCCGTGGTACGCGCGCGGGGACCGCCCGGTGCGGCCCTGACGACAGGGGGGGGGGGGTCGCGGTTCTGATTTCTATTTCGCGCTCAGCCGTGGTCGGCTGGTTTACTTGCCTATCATTGCTAACCTGTCTAGCGACCTGAGCGTTGCACCTAACCAAAGCGATTCTGGCTGTACGGAGGCAGACAGCGTCGCACCTCACCAGGCGTACACTGACGGCACAAAGGCCGAGAACCTCACTCTGAGACCTGGCGCTGGCCGCCCGAGCCCCACTAGGCTCACCTTGGCGCACAGTGCCGGGTGCCAATAAGGACGAAGAAACAGCACTGCTCGCCTCGGCGAATCGACGAGTCGTCGGACGCGCGCGCAGGCTCCTCATTCTCTCACCACTCACACCTACACCATCAAACCTTTCGACTATCACAGCGGAAGCGGTGCCGCCCGGAAATCCGATCGAGGCACTCTTTTTGCTTCCGGATTGATTTACCCCCGATGTGACAGCCATTTTCTAATCTAGCGGACTTCGGTTTATTCGGGGTCGCCGGTTCCCGACCGTTAGCTGTAGGGGAGTTTAATGTAATCTAATAATTAATGTACCTGGAACTTACTAAAGATAGCTAAAACGTTAAGAAAAAAAAAATAAACAGTATTAATAGGGGCGAGGGTGGGGCTCCCCGGTCCCGTGCACCCCGCAGCTCTGAAGAGCAGCGGGGCGCCGGGCCCGGATAGAGCGGATTAAGGGAGTGGGGTTCATGAGGCCGGGGACGCCGCAGAGCGCCAGAAAGCCGGCACGCGCCACGCCAAGATACCCGGGGAGCCAGCCCGACCACCGCGACAGCCAGTTTTCCTGGCTGGGCTCGGTTTCGTCATCGGGAGAAGTATCGGAATTCTTCTCATTTGCATCTCCCATCCGTTGAGGGCAAGTCAGCAGCATGTATCGGTGGTACGCGCTATGGTCAGGGCTGACACCCCAGCTGGCAGCGAGAGCACGCCCGGTAGCACGGGCCACCGCGCGGCGCCCCGGGCCAAGTGATTTCCTGAAACTTAGTAAAATAGCTGAAAGAAGAAAATATATTAGCGGGGAGTGGGGGAGGGAAGGGTAAGGGGGAGAAAGGCCTACCTCGAGAGATAGATGCGTGGAGTCCGAGGCACGGCACGGCACAGCGCGACGGGCACGCGCTCGCCCCTTGATGCCGAGGAAGTCGCCCGATCACCGTGTCCTCCGGCGATCCCGGTTGAGCCCGTTTTCGTCATCGGGAGAAGCATCGGACGAGTCCTCATTTGCTGCCCCCATCCGTTGTGGGCAAGTCCGCAGCGGTAGCACGACATAATATCACGGGACAGTAATATTACTTGACAAAAATATCACAAAAAATAATACTGTTTAAAATATCACGAGTTAAAATATTACTGTCCAAAATATCACAAGTCAAAATATTATTGGGTGAAAATATCACATGCTAAATATGAAACCTTGAAATATCATGGGATAGAAAAAGGCAATATTGAATTATATTATATACATGTGTGTGTATGATTTTATTGATTGTTTATATTTGGATATTGAAACGTTGGCATTGTGATCAGAATACAGTTTTTTTTTGTCTGTTGCTGTGTATTGGAAATCATGTGTACTTATATTTTGATATTGTGAGCAACGCCATGTAAGTAGTCCAGGATGTCATTGTTTACATTAAAATCCGAAACAATTGATTTAATGTTGAGATCGTGATCGCGATACAGTTTTCTTTTTTTTGCCTGTGGCTGATGGCCAGCTAAATACTGATCCCACATAAACTCAGTTGTGGATTGCTCATCTTTTAAGGCATTAATAAATTTTCCGATTGATGCATGATGTACTGCAACGCGGTTGTTGAACCCATTATGCCAACCTTCAACTCCATTGTTTGTTCGTGGTTCATCATTCATCACTGTATCAAAACAGTTCCAACGGAAAATTGGAAAAAGAGGTGGGCGAACGGTTTTGCGCTTACTGATACCAATCCATGTCGTTTTGAAATACTCGATGAGAGGTTTCAATTCATGGAGGTTTTCTTGATAATAATCGCATGATATTAAAATATTGAATGCTTGGATAACAGAATCACAAGGCACAAAACACAAGGCAATGAGTGACCTTATATTCATTGCAAAGTTATCATCAGTATTATATCGATGCTGTAAACTACATTGTTGAACTTGCCGCCAAATGCATTGGCCGAAATGGAAATGGCATCCTTTAATTTTTGCGTGTGGAAACATTTCGATTGCAGCATTAATAAAGCCTATTTCAAAATCAACTGTTATTGTTGTCGGATTTAATTGTGGTTCTGCTGCTTTCACTACCTTTAGTATTGACTGGTACATCTTTCTAGTTTTGCTCGGTGCCAAAACATAGATAAATGGTATGGTCTTATTATTGACGAGCGCATGAATTGTGTATAGTTGGCTGAAAATTTTCGGTACGGATTTGAAAGTCCCGTCGGCAAACCAGTGTTGTAACGTTTTCAAACGCCGTAAATTTGTTTGTGTTGAGAAAACAAGGAATCTTTTTGTATTACCACCGTGATCATGGAGCAAAAACAATTCATTATGATGTGTCATGGTATATATTTCTGGTAATACGAGTTCACCACGTGACGCCGGTGTTTGAAGATTGGGGATATCATTGTGCTTAATCCGTTCACGTTGTAGCGTTCTCTTCAAATCTGGAATGCTTGGAAGAGCTGCTGAGGTCGAGGCAGAAGCATGTGCCGTAGCGCGTGTGATAATTGTAGCCGGTGGCTCGTTTGAACTTTTCGCTTGAGTCTTTATTGACATAATTGTTTTGCGAACATTTACATCCGCGGCGTTTGCAGCGTGTTCATGATCATGGGCTTCTATGATTGAGCCTACGAATAACGCAAATCAGACGGTAGCGAATGATTATATAATAGTGACAATTTTTATGATCGGATTTAGTATATTCTGCACTTACCATTTTTGTTATCAGTTGTTGTATATATTAACAATCGGAAAAAACTTTGAAAAAGTAAAAAAAGAACGCCAAGTATTAAAAGATCGCGACCTTATTCAAACAGTAACCATTCTACATTTTTTTTGTTATTACATTTAAATTTACTTGCAAATATTCTTGAAAAAAAAAAAAAAAATATGAAATCATTCCAACGTAGCCAAGAATGGCGATTGGGTTTCTGCATGGACTCATGTACAGTGCCTTCAGTTAATGCCTGGACGTGCTTCAGTACAGGCACTCTGTGAAGTTGCCATCATCGTTCGTATTTCAACCAAATTTCAGACTGATGTGTCACGAGTCGTTCCTAACCCGTGAGGTGATTTAACCTACTGAAAGAATGACAGCGCTTAGGCATCGCAACTGCAACTTGAAGGCAGGCATCCAAAATGGTGGGAACGACGAGAACGATGAATTCGAAATTGAAAAAATAAACACATCTCGCTCCGGAATAATTATGATAAAATGAATATGATGAGTGGTGATAAACAAAATAATGTTGCACTGGGAAGTGGTCAATAAATAGGCTGAAATTATACACGGAATATTTTCATATTGAAACGATACTTTTAGAGTCCTTAACAAAAATTAGTCTCGTAGATGATACAACCAGATTTGCCACGTAAACCAAGTGAATCCAATGTTCAGCGCGATGGCGTTCGCACACATCGAGCACATTAAAACCGGTTTACCTGTGTTGGTACTTGGATTCATTTGGATTTTCTAAAAATTATCCCCAATTCGGAATCTGATTATATTCATTGTTGCATTGTCGAGCGACAGTTTAAAGGAATCGAATTCTACATTTTCGAGATGATTCCAACGAATAATATCATTACGTGCGATTATTTGGATCGGTTTGTCTTCAAAATTTAGTAGGTAATAGCTGGAATCATCTGTGGACGCGTTTTCAGAAAAATTTTACCGTTACGCAGCTCGATGCTACTTGATTCACATAATGAATGAATCCAATGTTCAGTGCGATGGCTTTCGCACATTTCGAGCACACTAAAACCAATTCACCTACGTTAGGACTTGGACTCGTCTGGATCTTTCTAAAAATTATCACCAATCCCGAATCTTATAACATTCATTGTTGCATTGTCGAGCGACAGTTTAATGGAATCGAATTATATATTTTCCAGATGATTCTAACGAATAATATGATTGCATGCGATTATTGGGATCGGTTTGTTTTGAAAATTGAGTAGGTATTAGCTGGAATCATCTAGCGTCGCGTGTTCAGGAAAATCGCGTCGTCTCATAGCTCGATGCTACTTGGTTCAAATTATCAAATGAAATTTAAATGAATCCAATGCTCAGTGCGATGGCTTTCGCACACTTCGAGCATACTAAAACTAGTTTACCCACGTTGGTACTTGGATTCATTTGAATCTTTCTAAAAATTTAACCCAATTCCGAATTTGATTACATTCATTGTTGGATTTCCGAGCGACACTTTGGAGAAATCGAATTCTACATTTTCCAGATGAATCCACGATAAAATATGATTGCGTGCAGATATCTGGATCGGTTTGTCTTCAAAATTGAACCGGTAATACCTGAAATCATCTGTCGTCGCTGATTTGGAAAATTCTTATCGTTCCACAGCTCGTATCAAACTCGTGCATACTTGTTATCTCATAATAAGAATAAATTCATTCGACTTTAGGATAAATAGGGGCGAAAACATCATTACGTATAATCGTTGGACCGGCTCATCTTTCCTTTCGTAGATCGGTTAATTCTTTATGTTTTTCATAGTCCCAATCGAGATGGTTAGTTCTAAAGGCATAGTAAGGGAAAAAAATCATTTTGTCCAGTTGTCATTTATTTAGATTTGATTGAAAGACGCGGTCTGTTGAACATAGTTTACAACCGATGAGTTCATGCGATGAGCTTCACATATGTGCAGTCATTTCTTTTGAAGTGTCGTGACAGTTCGTCGAAAAATGGCTCAGCCTCAAGAGGAACGTCATGTTTTCGCTAATTATGATCCAGCTGTTCGTGGTAAAATCATTGGCATGCATATGGCTGGCATGCTGCAAAATGAGATTGCCCAAGCGATTGGGTGTAATCGAAAAACCGTGAGTTTGTGGATCAGACATCACGCCGAAGGCGGTGCGAATGCACTAGCTGATCACCGCAAACGCAATAAAAGACCTCTCAAAACAACTCCTGAACAGGATGTTCAGTTGTGCCAGTACGTAGAGGAGAATCCGTTCACCACGGTGCCCGAAGCATTGCACGCAACGGGCATACCGATAAGTGTAAACACGGCACTAAGCCGCTTGAAAAATGTCGGTGTTACCGCTCATCGGCCGTTGAAAAAAAGTCCCCTCACTGAAATCCATCGTCAACAGAGACTAATGTTTGCTGAAGCACATTTGTTGTGGACCCCGGAACAGTGGGCTAATGTTATCTGGTCAGACGAAAAGGTATAAGCTAGTCTGGTCTCTGTCATTGATAAAAAATATTTTTCCACAACCAAGTTCCAGTCAAAACAATAATTATACGATATGCACTCTTGAGAGCGTGATAAATATTTTGAATGGATCCCGATCGACCGACCAAGTATACTCTTAACTCATCTGCCCTCAATATTTAGAAGCATATCCATTATTCCATCACGTTTCTTCCCAATAGGTTTTCACTTCCTCGGCCGATGGACGTCGACATGTTTATCGCCCGCGTGCAAAAGCGTTTGAATGTGATGAACGGTATGTCGTAGAGAAGCAGTGGAGTGGCAGGATATCTGCTGGTTTCTGGGGGTGTATGTCTGCTGAAGGAGCGATGATTCTTTGCGAAATTCCACCGCGCATGGATTCCGCAGCGTATGTTGGCGTATTGCAAAATACAATGCTGCCATGCGCTAGGGCTCGCTTCCCTGCAGACCGACACCGGACCATTCAATTTATGCACGACAACAGCGCAGTCCACACTTCACGAGCGACAACGGCCTGGTTCCGTGACCATCCGGAAGTAGAGCTGATAGACTGGCCCAGCAGGTCTCCGGACTTAAACCCGATCGAGAACCTATGGAGTATGTTCTTATAGCATCTGCTTGGATACTCTATCTGTTTCCTTCAATTTAAAGATAACGTCAGGTTCCTTTAGTTTGTTGGTATAACCAGACGAAAAGGCCGAACAGCAAATACTACTCGAGTTGATTATTCAACTCTTTACATTTGAAAATTCAACTTGGCCTTATGCACTGCTCATAGTTTCTAACACATTTTTTATTGGAATAGGTGTGATGGTCCGAGAATGGGTGTCCGGAGAGGACCGAAACAGGGAAGCGCTCGTGGCTCACGTCAACCGCGTTTGGGCAGAAATTCAGGGGAGGCGCGATTTGTGTGCGAACTTGGTAAATTCTATGCCAAATAGAATGCAAGCCGTTATCGACAACGATGGGTGTTGGATCCCCTATTGATCACAGCTTTTTTTAACTTAGTGTTCTGTTGACCATTAAACTCCTTGACTAAACAGTTACACTAAGCGTTTCCAATCATTTTTCTGTGACGAGGCACGGTCCAGCAATAATGAGCGAATAAAAAGGTGATCCGAGTGGGACTCGATCCCGGGACACACGGAGTCGGAGTCCGGAGCGCTAACTACTGCGCTAGGGCCCCCTCTATTCCTTTCATTATTGCCAGACCGTCACATTTCGTTTATCAATTTTTATTATTTAGGAATAATAATGAAAAAACATTTTTTATTTGTCAATTTTTCTCACCCGTTGATCAGATGTTGATGCCCTTGTTGCTGAGAGAGCAACAATGAATGTAGAAAAATTCGGAATTGATGCGAGTTTTTGTAAATCCACAAATGAGTCCAAATAGGAACGAAGGTAAACTGGTTTTGGTGTGCTCGACGTATACAAAAGCAAATTCACTGAACATTGGATTCATTCGTTTAGTGAATCAAGTAGCATTGAGCTGGCGAACGGTGGTATTTTTCTGAATACGCGACGACAAATGATTCCAGCTATGATTGATTGAAGTTTGCAGACCAACTGATCGCAACAATCGCACGCAATCATATAATTAGTTGGAATCATCTGGAAAATGTAGATTTCGATTACTTCAAACTGTCGCATCGACAATACGACAAGGAATGTTGGAGATTTTCATTCGGTCAGATGATTCCAGCTATGACTGATTGAAGTTTGGAGACCAACTGATCCCAACAATCACACGCAATCATATAATTAGTTGGAATCATCTGGAAAATGTAGATTTCGATTACTTCAAACTGTCGCTCGACAATACAACAAGGAATGTTCGAGATTTTCATTCGGTCGGATGATTCCAGCTATGACTGATCGAAGTTTGGAGACCAACTGATCCCAACAATCGCACGCAATCATAGTATTAGTTGGAATCATCTGGAAAATGTAGATTTCGATTACTTCAAACTGTCGCTCGACAATACAACAAGGAATTTTGGAGATTTTAATTTGGTCGGATGATTCCAGCTATGACTGATTGAAGTTTGGAAAGCGACTGATCCCAACAATCGCACGCAATCATATAATTAGTTGGAATCATCTGGAAAATGTAGATTTCGATTACTTCATCTGTCTCTCGACAATTCAACAAGGAATGTAATTAATTCTTTCTCAATTGGTATGAATTTTGAGGAAGGTCCAAATGAATCCAAGTACCGATGTGATAAACTGGTTTCAGTGTGCTCGAAGGATGCAAAAGCCGATGCACTAAACATTGGATTCATCCATTCATGTAAATCGAGTAGCAACGAGCTGTGGAACGGTGAGATTTTTCTGAATAGGCGACGTCAAATGATTCCAGCTATGACTGATTGAAGTTTGGAGACAAACTGATTCCAACAATCGCACGCAATCATAGTATTAGTTGGAATCATCTGGAAAATGTAGATTCCGATTACTTCAAACTGTCGCTCGACAATACCACAAGGAATGTTGGAGATTTTAATTAGGTCGGATGATTCCAGCTATGACTGATTGAAGTTTGGAAAGCAACTGATCCCCACAATCACACGCAATCATATAATTAGTTGGAATCATCTGGAAAATGGAGATTCCGATTACTTCAAACTGTCGCTCGACAATACCACAAGGAATGTTGGAGATTTTAATTCGGTTAGATGATTCCAGCTATGACTGATTGAAATTTGGAAAGCAACTGATCCCCACAATCCCACGCAATCATATAATTAGTTGGAATCATCTGGAAAATGTAGATTTCGATTACTTCGAACTGTCTCTCGACAATACAACAAGGAATGTTGGAGATATTAATTTGGTCGGATGATTCCAGCTATGACTGATTGAAGTTTGGAAAGCGACTGATCCCAACAATCGCACGCAATCATATAATTAGTTGGAATCATCTGGAAAATGTAGATTTCGATTACTTCATCTGTCTCTCGACAATTCAACAAGGAATGTAATTAATTCTTTCTCAATTGGTATGAATTTTGAGGAAGGTCCAAATGAATCCAAGTACCGATGTGATAAACTGGTTTCAGTGTGCTCGAAGGATGCAAAAGCCGATGCACTAAACATTGGATTCATCCATTCATGTAAATCGAGTAGCAACGAGCTGTGGAACGGTGAGATTTTTCTGAATAGGCGACGTCAAATGATTCCAGCTATGACTGATTGAAGTTTGGAGACAGACTGATTCCAACAATCGCACGCAATCATATAATTAGTTGGAATCATCTGGAAAATGTAGATTCCGATTACTTCAAACTGTCGCTCGACAATACCACAAGGAATGTTGGAGATTTTAATTAGGTCGGATGATTCCAGCTATGACTGATTGAAGTTTGAAAAGCAACTGATCCCCACAATCACACGCAATCATATAATTAGTTGGAATCATCTGGAAAATGTAGATTCCGATTACTTCAAACTGTCGCTCGACAATACAACAAGGAATGTTGGAGATTTTAATTCGGTTAGATGATTCCAGCTATGACTGATTGAAATTTGGAGACCAACTGATTCCAACAATCGCACGCAATCATATAATTAGTTGGAATCATCTGGAAAATGTAGATTTCGATTACTTCAAACTGTCTCTCGACAATTCAACTAGGAATGTTGGAGATTTTAATTCGGTCAGATGATTCCAGCTATGACTGATTGAAATTTGGAGACCAACTGATCCCAACAATCGCACGCAATCATAGTATTAGTTGGAATCATCTGAAAAATGTAGATTCCGATTACTTCAAACTGTCGCTCGACAATACAACAAGGAAGGTTGGAGATTTTAATTCGATCGGATGATTCCAGCTATGACTGATTGAAGTTTAGAAAGCAACTGATCCCCACAATCACACGCAATCATAGTATTAGTTGGAATCATCTGGAAAATGTAGATTTCGATTACTTCAAACTGTCTCTCGACAATTCAACAAGGAATGTTGGAGATTTTAATTCGGTCGAATGATTCCAGCTATGACTGATTGAAATTTGGAGACCAACTGATCCCAACAATCACACGCAATCATATAATTAGTTGGAATCATCTGGAAAATGTAGATTTTGATTACTTCAAACTGTCTCTCGACAATTCAACAAGGAATGTTGGAGATTTTAATTCGGTCGAATGATTCCAGCTATGACTGATTGAAATTTGAAGACCAACTGATCCCAACAATCGCACGCAATCATAGTATTAGTTGGAATCATCTGGAAAATGTAGATTTCGATTACTTCAAACTGTCGCTCGACAATACAACAAGGAATGTTGGAGATTTTAATTTGGTCGGATGATTCCAGCTATGACTGATTGAAGTTTGGAAAGCAACTGATCCCCACAATCACACGCAATCATAGTATTAGTTGGAATCATCTGGAAAATGTAGATTTCGATTACTTCAAACTGTCGCTCGACAATACAACAAGGAATGTTGGCGATTTCAATTTGGTCGGATGATTCCAGCTATGACTGATTGAAATTTGGAGACCAACTGATCCCAACAATCACACGCAATCATATAATTAGTTGGAATCATCTGGAAAATGTAGATTTTGATTACTTCAAACTGTCTCTCGACAATTCAACAAGGAATGTTGGCGATTTCAATTTGGTCGGATGATTCCAGCTATGACTGATTGAAATTTGGAGACCAACTGATCCCAACAATCACACGCAATCATATAATTAGTTGGAATCATCTGGAAAATGTAGATTTTGATTACTTCAAACTGTCTCTCGACAATTCAACAAGGAATGTTGGAGATTTTAATTCGGTCGAATGATTCCAGCTATGACTGATTGAAATTTGAAGACCAACTGATCCCAACAATCGCACGCAATCATAGTATTAGTTGGAATCATCTGGAAAATGTAGATTTCGATTACTTCAAACTGTCGCTCGACAATACAACAAGGAATGTTGGAGATTTTGATTTGGTCGGATGATTCCAGCTATGACTGATTGAAGTTTGGAAAGCAACTGATCCCCACAATCACACGCAATCATACTATTAGTTGGAATCATCTGGAAAATGTAGATTCCGATTACTTCGAACTGTCGCTCGACAATACAACAAGGAATGTTCGAGATTTTCAGTCGGTCGGATGATTCCAGCTATGACTGATCGAAGTTTGGAAAGCAACTGATGCCAACAATCACACGCAATCATATAATTATTCGGAATCATCTGGAAAATGTAGATTTCGATTACTTCAAACTGTCGCTCGACAATACAACAAGGAATGTTGGAGATTTTCATTTGGTCAGATGATTCCAGCTATAACTGATTGTAGTTTGGAGACCAACTGATCCCAACAATCGCACGCAATCATAGTATTAGTTGGAATCATCTGGAAAATGTAGATTTCAATTACTTCAAACTGTCGCTCGACAATGCATCAAGGAATTTTCGAGATTTTCGTTGAAAACAGAGTTTCGTTGACGTTAAACTATCGCTCGACAATGGAACGATGGATATAATCAGATTGAGGATTGGGAATAATTTCTAGAAAGATCCAAATGAATCCAAGTACCAATGTAGGTAAACTGGTTTCAGTGTGCTCGAAGTATGCGAAAGCCGATGCACTGAACATTGGATTCATTCGTTATGTGAATCATGTAGCATCGTGCTGTGGGACGGCGAGATTTTTCTGAATACGCGACGACTGATGATTCCAGCTATGACTGATTGAGATTCAGAAGCAAAACGATCCCTATAATCGCACGCAATCATATTATTCGTTGGATTCATCTGGAAAATGTAAAATGCGATTACTCCGAAATGGTAGGGTAGCATTTGAGCCTCGCCCGTTTTGCCGAAAAACCATTGCGGCGAGAAACATTTTCCAACAAAAATTTTTTTTTTTTTAACAAAAAATCTCACAATCAGTCCCAGGATTCTCTCAGAAGGAAACGTTTTTTTTCGGTTTCACCGCGAATAGCCCGTTCGATAGAGAATCGAACGAAACGCCTTTTTGGCCCATCGTGAAAAAAGATTTTTTAAATTTTTTCAATCGAAAAATGTCAGAGTCCCAGGTTCTCTCTGAAAAACACATTTGGTAATTATTTACAAGTGGTCCTTTTGCGAAAAATGGTCCCAAATTTTTTTTACGACGTGTGATATTGATAAAAAATGATATTACGATTAATTTTGAGAAGGGGGAAGGTAAAAAAAAAAAAAATTGTGTTAGTATGCAGTTTGGGGACTTGTTAACGTTTGTTTGACTTGTTCACGTTTGTCTTCTGTGGGTGATGGTTTGTTTGGGTGTGTGTCCTGGTAAGTGGGGGGGGGGCGCAGCCCCTCCCCTTCCTTACGAAATTCCTTACGGAATTTCTGTACGATGAAAAAATGTAAACAAAGTTGTAAACGAATTTTGCATACAGAAGCATGATAGGTGTATGGAATTAGAGGATCGACAGAAATCATTCGCACATTTTATGAGCGAATACATCGCGGAATTCATGTTTCGCCGATATTACAGCAACCACACCAAGCGTCTTCATGCTTTTTTCACCGCCATGAATGATTTTTTCCAAAATGTTGACAACAATGATGATAGTGATGAGAGGGAGGCAGAGAAAGAGAGAGAAAATTAAAAAATATTTTTTTTTTTTACCTTCCCCCTCCCTACAATTGATTGTTCTATGGTTTGTTATTGATAAAAATGTTAAAAAAAAATGGGCCCGTTTTTCGCAAAAGGACCACTTGTAAATATTTACCACACATTTTTTCGGTCTCCCTACGAATAGCCCGTTCAAACCCAAACAACCGTCGGAACAAACCCGAACAAACCCAAACATTTTTTTCGGTCTCCCCACGAATAGCCCGTTCGATAGAGAATCGAACGAAACGCGTTTTTGGCCCATCCTGGCCGCAGTCGTGAGCCTCTATTGTTGTGGCGATAGTTCACTGACTCTAGTACTCTGTTGTTTGATTATTTCTTATCTCCTAGAAAATCCTCCTGGATTCAATAAAATCGTTAAAAAAATGAGTCGAGTAGTTTTCAGCGAAGATTTTTATTATTTTTTTATTTTAGTTTTTTGCATTTGTGATAAGGAGTTCCAACTCCGTCTTCCTTTTTCTTTTCTTCTCACGTGCAACCTCCCTGAACGGTTCGTCCACCTCTTTTGCACCGACCTCGTCATCTCCAGCTTCGTTCCCTCCTTCCTCCTGCTCGCTCCTGCCTGCTTCTACCTCGTCACTGTTAACGATTTAAAAAAAATGCAAATTTAATTGAAATTTTAGTTGAAAAAAAATTGATTTATAGCTCAATCGATCAAGCACTCTATAATTAGGCTGCAGTTTAATTTTGAGATCATGATGGGAGAAAACATCTGAACATGTTGCGGGAGTATTTACCCAATAGCTTGAACTTGACGCTCCGTCATTTCCAGCAGATCTGCCCTAGCTGCCAAACCAATTCCAAAGTATGAGTCACTGTAACAAACATTCGTTTCCAACTTATTCATGAAGAGAGAAATATTAATATCCCTTGCATATATATAACTCGTTGCATTCTATTTAAAAGTAGAGTTTCGAAAAAAGCTGAGCTACTATGATGGAGAATGTGAAGATGTTGAAGTTTTCATTCTTTGAAATAAACGAAATCGATTTTTTTCCAAAGTCCACGTGTCTTCTTTTTATTTCGCGAATAATTCGGGAAACAAATAAAAATGGTGGATACAAATTTTTGGATCGATCGAAAGTATGGAAAGTTGATTTCAAGGGGGTCGAATACTTACAAAATTTCAGCATCGCGTAGTATTGGGAGTGTTTTTTTTTTCAACAACGATGTGAAGGAAAGGCAAAATATTGAGAATCCACCAAGAGACGATTATTCTAGTGAAAAACTTATTTTCCCCGTTTATTTTCTTCATTCTGCACTCAAGAGGATGCAGCAATCCCTTCAAATTTTCGAAATGAAAATTCTCCGGTTTCGTTTGACTAATCAAAAAAGACCCTGTCAGCGGACGCGGAAAAATGGCAAAAATACGCTGACAGGGCCTTTTTTTCATCGATCGAACCGTGTCGAAGATATTCAATTTCGAAAGCGACACCTCCATCACCTTAAGGAATTAGCAGCAGTCGCTTTCTCGCTATGTGAGTGCGAGAGAGACAGCTGCAATTTTCGAAATTGAAGTTTTTCGATACGATTTCAGCAATTTAAAAAAGCCCCTGTCAGCGGATTTTTGCCATCGTCCCGCGTCCGCTGACGGAGTGTCTTTCTGATTAGTCAAGCGACGATGGAGAATTTTCTTTTCGAAAATTCGAGGTGACTGCTCGTCAACCTTTAAAAAACATGATTGCGTTCGATTTCTTTCTGGAAAGTTTTTCGTGTCTAAACTAAAATATTTAAGAGATGTTCAGTAATTTATTGAGAATTTTCGAGCTGATAAAATGGTCACAATGCGGGTTCAAAAATGGACTGGGTATAATCAACCCAGTGTGACCACCGAGATCAGTCACAGAAGTATGACTTCGAAGGGTTAAAATCGACTTTCTATACTTTCGATCGATCCCAAAATTTGCATCCACGATTTATATTTGTTTCTCGAATTATTCGCGAAATAAAAAACAAATTGAAATTTGCAAATTGCTTCCTCGAGATGCTCAAGATGCACGATGCTCAAAGCTTCCTCTGAGAGGAAGCCTATATTTTAAATTTTGGCTACATTTTTGATTTTGGCTTCTTCATAGAGGAAACTTCGAGCATCGTGCATCTTGAGCATCGTGAGGAAGCAATTTGCAAATTTCAATTTGCAGCGTTTTTTTTTGTGCATTTAAAGAATAAAATTTCGACAACTTTTCTAAAATAAAAAAGGAAGTAAAGATTTAGTCACAATATTTTACAACATTTTCAAAAATTCAAGCGTTTTAACGATTTTTGGAAAAACTGAGATTTTCGTAAAACTCGAAAACCCATAAAATTTCAACTATTCACCCGATTATTCCCAAATTCGATACCAACCTTCTTATGATGATGCTCTATTCATGAAAAAATTAATAATGAATCTTGGAATTTGCAGAAGTTGGAACGATTTTGTCATTTTTTTTTAAATTTCAAAATGCCCTAGAATATGTCGTTTCTTAAATCAATTCCGACAAAATTCCAGCAAATGAAGAGCTGGTGTAGATTAACATCTGTGCATAAGTTATAAACGTTTGAATTTTACATTGCGAGAACACACACACACACACACACACACACACACACACGCTCACACATCACATTTTTTCTAGATATGATTTTTCGACTTTTTGGGGCATTTTAAGCACATTGAAATTGAAAACTGGAAGAAGAAAAAAAATTTCACTGTCACCGCTTTCTCTATGAGGAAACGAAAGGACACGTGGACTTTGAAAAAAAAATTGATTTCGTCCGTTTTCAACGATAGAAACTTCAGAATCGTCAAACATTTTTACATAAGTTCATTTACTTACTATTCACAGTCTTCTCTCCGAACCGTCTGTATTTTTTTTTTGCGTGCGAAATTTTCCAATAACGACCGATTATTATCGACGAATTTGCGATAATAATCGCGCCTGGTCATGTTTCGAGTTTGCTTTTTTTTGTATATTTTCGCCAGCAATCCGTCAACGTCTCGCAGGCTGATTCCCTTCATTCCCTTGGCGTTGTCCTCGTTTCGGTCGAAAATTTCGACGAGTTCGACGATGAGACGGCCGAGAATCTCCGGCACATTGGCAATATTTTTTTCGTATTTCGTGATCTCTCCGCGGATGTATCCCGTCATTTTCCCGAGCAAAATGTCAATTGAAGAAAACGGAAAATCTGTTTACAACACATTCATTTGTCTTTTCCCATGAGCAACCTGAAATCATCTATAATGCTGAAGTTCGTTACAATTCAAAGCCGTGAAAAGATTAAAATGAAACCACTACAGCTAAAGTGATATATTATGATAGTGCTTCCGTTTTAATCATTTCGTAGCTTTTCATTTTGATGAGGATTACACAGCGTTACAGATGATTTTTTGTTGCCCATGGGAAAAAACAACTCAACACGAGGATGTGTTGTGAACACATTTTTCGCTTTCTTCAAAGATCATTTACCATAAAAAATTACAGAGAGAATTCGCGGCGAGGTCACAAAATACAAAAAAGAAAAAAAATATTGCCAATAGACCGGAAATTTTCGGAGCCCCATTTTGGAATTCATTCAGATGCGTCGAGCTGTGAGCCGGTGAGATTTTTCTGAATACGTGACGACAGATGATTCCAGCTATTACCGACTAAATTTTAAAGACAAACTGATCCAAATAATTGCACGCAATCATTTTCTTTCGTGGATTCATCTGGAAAATGTTTAATTCGAATATTTCACACTGTCGCTCGAGAAAGCAACAATGAATGTAATAAAATCCGGAATCGATGCGAGTTTTCATAAAGCCACAAATGAATACAAACGAGGGTAAACTGGTTGTAGTGTGCTTGAAGTGTGCGATAGCTAATGCGAACCAAGTAGCATCAAGCTGCGTAACGGTGAAATTTTTCTGAAAACGCGTCCACAGATGATTCCAGCTATTACCTACTAAATTTTGAAGACAAACCGATCCAAATAATCGCACGTAATGATATTATTCGTTGGAATCATCTCGAAAATGTAGAATTCGATTCCTTTAAACTGTCGCTCGACAATGCAACAATGAATATAATCAGATTCCGAATTGGGGATAATTTTTAGAAAATCCAAATGAATCCAAGTACCAACACAGGTAAACCGGTTTTAATGTGCTCGATGTGTGCGAACGCCATCGCGCTGAACATTGGATTCACTTGGTTTACGTGGCAAATCTGGTTGTATCATCTACGAGACTAATTTTTGTTAAGGACTCTAAAAGTATCGTTTCAATATGAAAATATTCCGTGTATAATTTCAGCCTATTTATTGACCACTTCCCAGTGCAACATTATTTTGTTTATCACCACTCATCATATTCATTTTATCATAATTATTCCGGAGCGAGATGTGTTTATTTTTTCAATTTCGAATTCATCGTTCTCGTCGTTCCCACCATTTTGGATGCCTGCCTTCAAGTTGCAGTTGCGATGCCTAAGCGCTGTCATTCTTTCAGTAGGTTAAATCACCTCACGGGTTAGGAACGACTCGTGACACATCAGTCTGAAATTTGGTTGAAATACGAACGATGATGGCAACTTCACAGAGTGCCTGTACTGAAGCACGTCCAGGCATTAACTGAAGGCACTGTACATCTTGAACGATACCTGCCGAAGGTTAGAAAGAAAACGAAAAAACAATTAAATAGAAAAGCGGAAATACGCGTATAAATGCACGCATTGTATCTACACGCATGTACCGCACAAATTCACAGCCAATGCTACATATAAACTTGGCGTGCATGGTTTTGAAATGTAAGCTCGGGAAGACACAGTTAATGAAATATGTATGCTATCCAATTCGATACTTGAGCAGTTCTTCTATCAATAGTAAAAGAAGTCTGATCCCTGAATAAAACGCGAGAGTCCCACTTGATAATTTGATGGACTAAAGAAAAATCGCAAAAATCCCCTCACGGGGAAAAAAACGTGGACAAGTACATTGGTGGTCCCTTGTTTCCCTATGATACTAAAAAAAATCCAAAACGCCGCTTAGAAGAATACAAAAAAAGTTACAAAATAAGTTAAGATCTGTTGAAATATACGTGGCCAAATACGGGAAGCTTTACTGCGTTTCAATAAATTTTCAAATACGGTTTGATGTTGATAGAAAAAATAATAAAGTTCGGAAATTCAACTATGTCACCAACCAAATTGCAAACGTATAAAAATTAGATTGTAAAAAAATTCTGAACGAAGTACTTGGCAAGGATTTTTCCATGAATTTAGCGTGATGTATAGATCATGATCACGAACTCGCCAAGTACTTCGTTAAGAATTTTTTTACAATCTAATTTTTTTACGTTTGCAATTTGGTTGGTGACATAGTTGAATTTCCGAACTTTATTATTTTTTCTATCAACATCAAACCGTATTTGAAAATTTATTGAAACGCAGTAAAGCTTCCCGTATTTGGCCACGTATATTTCAACAGATCTTAACTTATTTTGTAACTTTTTTTGTATTCTTTTAAGCGGCGTTTTGGATTTTTTTTAGTATCATAGGGAAACAAGGGACCACCAATGTACTTGTCCACGTTTTTTTCCCCGTGAGGGGATTTTTGCGATTATATCACTCCTTTTTTCTAAAATTTTTAAATATTTTGGTTCATATAAACTCCTAAAAAATCCCCTCACGGGGAAAAAAACGTGGACAAGTACATTGGTGGTCCCTCGTTTCCCTATGATATTAAAAAAAATCCAAAACGCCGCTTAGAAGAATACAAAAAAAGTTACAAAATAAGTTAAGATCTGTTGAAATATACGTGGCCAAATACGGGAAGCTTTACTGCGTTTCAATAAATTTTCAAATACGGTTTGATGTTGATAGAAAAAATAATAAAGTTCGGAAATTCAACTATGTCACCAACCAAATTGCAAACGTAAAAAAATTAGATTGTGAAAAAATTCTAAACGAAGTACTTGGCGAGGATTTTTCCATGAAATTAGCGTAATGTATAGATCATGATCACGAACTCGCCAAGTACTTCGTTCAGAATTTTTTTACAATCTGATTTTTTTACGTTTGCAATTTGGTTGGTGACATAGTTGAATTTCCGAACTTTATTATTTTTTCTATCAACATCAAACCGTATTTGAAAATTTATTGAAACGCAGTAAAGCTTCCCGTATTTGGCCACGTATATTTCAACAGATCTTAACTTATTTTGTAACTTTTTTTGTATTCTTCTAAGCGGCGTTTTGGATTTTTTTTAATATCATAGGGAAACAAGGGACCACCAATGTACTTGTCCACGTTTTTTTCCCCGTGAGGGGATTTTTGCGATTATATCACTTCTTTTTTCTAAAATTATTAAATATTTTGGTTCATATAAACTCCTATGGAGACTGTATATAATTACAATCCGCACTTTCAGCTTGTGAATATAACCCGTAACTGTTGATTTTATTTTGCATTTTTATATTTTGTAGATGAATATGTTCACTGCGAGATTTGAATACACAGGATCACGAAAAAAATGCTTACCAGTCTGTTCAAAAGTTTATTCTGAGATCATTTTTTTTCACAATTTATCCAATTTACTCGCTAATCTCGCACTTTATCATTACAGAACTTCACTCAGAATCTCCGTTGAATATTTTTATTAAATCCATTAATCGACATTTTTCGGACGTCCTGCACTTGATTATGTCAAAACTCCGTTAATAACCGTTTCACTGTGTAGACGTCATACACTACGCTTACACGGCACTCTTATTCCGATTTGGTTATAATGGGGTGTATATACTATGTCGATAATCGCCACCGATCCCTGAAAATGACTAAAAGTCAGGGATAAAATAAATGAAATAAACACGAAAAATTAGGGAGAGAATCATTAACAAAAATCGCTTTTATTGGTAATAAAAAGTCCCGTAATTTTCTTTGATTTGGGCGCCAGTTACTTTTAAAGATAAAAAGTAACAAAAATAAACAAAATGAATACAAAAATACAAAAATGAAATAAATAATTCTCTTTTTGATTTCTCCTTTTCTTTGTAACAATGGTACTATTAATAGTAGTAATACTGGGGGGGGGGGGGAACTGTACAAATCGGGGCTAGCGTAAAGAAACAAAATTATATAAAAAAAACGATATCACAATTTCGCAAGAGACTCGTATTATAATCTCAAGGATCGCCGGGTTCCTGTCGCTCAGGCGTTCTTACAAATACCCGTGATTCAAAATAATAATAAAAAAAATAGGAAAACGAAATCTTGCTATAAAAAAAAAACTAGAGTGTGCTTTAGACCACACAACTGAAGTAAAACTTTTTTTTGCACCATACAGATATATGAGGTATTCCACGTCAAACCGGCGGACTTTTTCCCTGCCCCTCGCCGATTTGGTTAATTATTTTTTATATGATTATATGAAGTCTAAAAGACACCCTGGAATTTTTTCAGATTTTTCTGAAGAGTCATTTTCGAAAAAAAAAAAAAAAAATATCCAAAAAAGTCCAAAAAAAAACCCCATTTTAAAAATCTGAAAAAATTCCTAAAAATCGCTGATTATATGCCAAACACTTTGAGCTACCGCCCGTAGTGGAAGTACGATTTTTTCTGGGTGTTAATCGGCTAATAACGTTGAAAAAATTCAAAAAATGCCGAAAAACACGTACTCTGACCCAATAGTTGAATATTTTTGTGGGTGTTACTCAAAAATTTTCTTTAAGCCAAAAAAAATTTTTTCAAGACAAAAAAAATTTTTGGCTTAAAAAATTCAAAAAATTTTTTTTAAGCCAAAAAAAAATTTTTTCAAGACAAAAAAAATTTTTGGCTTAAAAAATTGAAAAAAAATTTTTTTAAGCCGAAAAAAATTTTTGGGTACGAAAATATTCAACTATTGGGTCGAAGTACGTGTTTTTCGGCATTTTTTGAATTTTTTCAACGTTATTAGCCGATTAACACCCAGAAAAAATCGTACTTCCACTACGGGCGGTAGCTTAAAGTGTTTGGCATATAATCAGCGATTTTTAGGAATTTTTTTAGATTTTTAAAATGGGGCTTTTTTTTGGACTTTTATGGATGTTTTTTTTTTTTTTCGAAAATGACTCTTCAGAAAAATCTGAAAAAATTCCAGGGTGTCTTTTAGACTTCATATAATCATATGAAAAATAATTAACCAAATCGGCGAGGGGCAGGGAAAAAGTCCGCCGGTTTGACGTGGAATACCTCATATACATAAATATAAAAGAAATTTTTTTTTTTAATGTTCATGGGTTTTCATTGAAAAATCAATATTCAAGATTTGATTAAAATCACGGAAAAACAAAAATCACCGTTCGAGTAATGCTAGTGAACTCACACATGGATTACTGAGATATATAGGGACCGTGCATACCTATACACTCTCACCAGAGTGAGAATGTGTAGTCGTGTACACACATACGTTTTATCATCTACAAAGTGCCTTTCCTCACTATTGGCGTCGCCACCAGTATGCATATACACGACTAAACATTCTCACTCTGGTGAGAGTGTATAGGTATGCACTGGCAATGAGAAAAAGAGAGAAAGGAAATATGCGCGCGCAATTCTTTCTCTCACTTGCTCCTATAGGGCTTTCATCAACGTAATGGGCAATGAGAGAAAGAGAGAAAGGAAATGTGCGAGCACACCACTCTCTCTTGCTGAAAAGAAAACGTGCGTGCGCACCCGAATGTAAGAGTGGGGTATACGAAACATAACTCTCTCTCTCTTTGTCTTTATCAACATATATCTCCCTCTCAACTTCCGTTCGCTTCGCCCGATCACACTTTTCGTAACGCTCTCACCAGTTTACTCCCTAAGCCCAGCGCGCGTATAGAAGTTTTACTTCAAAAAAACGAAAAGAAATACTGATCACTTGCGCGAGAAACAATGGCTCGCGATCACTTGGTTTATGAACAAAAATAATTTAATGAAGTTAATAATAATCAATAAGGCTTAAATAACAGGGCGAATAAAGGAGGCAAAAATAATGTACAATGGTACGGCGGCGTACACTCGCCGATTCGGACACGCGTCCGAACGAAGGACTCTATGGGGGGAAGGGGGGGAAATCGCACGCACTTTATCAATTATATTGATCTTAATTCTAACACCACAGCACTCTCGTAACGACTAATAATCGCGAAAAGTATTTTTCCAAGAACCGGAAGCACTGTCACGAGTCAGAAGGACTCGGACGATTGTTTTATCGGGAACAAGCTCTTGCGAGATCGATAGACGCGTCCCGGCGAAGATGGCGTCAAGCCACGCGTTCTTGGCCGAAACACAGCGGTGAGAAAAAGCGACTTACTTGTTGTTTAATCTCGTTCGAACGACACCAAAATTATCCACCAATGTCCAAAAATCGTTTACTAATGGTCGAGCCGGGTTGTCGTTGTCAAATTGTCACTGTTAATAATTTTTATCGCAATAAGAGTTCAAAAAGCTCAAGAGCGCCCACGGTACACACGCCGAGTCGTTGTAGAAGTGACGTCATCTTCTTCTTCGTCCGTCTTCTTCGCTCGATGATGCGCGTGGCGATCGATAATGTAATCGATACGCGCACGCCCGCGAACCAATTAGCGCTCGTTAATCATGGTCGCGTTGACACTCGGTGGTAAGGGAGGATGGGGGAAGGAGAAAGGGACTCGTTGCGGGGGGTCTTCGATTTGTGATTTATGTCCGCTCGGGACGCTGGCGTCGTCCTCGCTGTCCCGGAACGCCACCGTGGTGAAAATCCGAACTCGTTACTCAACTCGCAACATGGCGGCCCGCAGTATTTCGTTCAGTGTGTTGTTGTGCGTTCGATGTGCCGTGCGAGTGACAGGTGGGAATCGGTCGGTATTTTCGATGGTCGCGAAGAATATTGGCGAGTTATTGTGCCAAATCGATGGAGGGTAGGAGCCTTGACGCCGGGGGACTCGTCCGATCGGCGTAATGTTGACGGGCGAACGTCCTTCGTCCGAGGATGTTCGAGTTTGGAGGTTAAGTCCTCCCGACTCGTCTCCTACCGTCCTCACTTTCCTCGCTGCTCCACGGAGCCTTGGATCTTCGACAGGTAAGGGATTTATTCCCTTACCGTAGGTGAGTTCGCCAATTTATATTTCTGGGGGTTATCGTGGAGGGAAATGTGTGGGTGAGGGGAATTATTCGGGGTGGGACCGAGCGCTGGGGCTTAGTGCGTGGCCTTGGTGCTCCGGACGAGCTTCTTCCTCGTGTGGTCTCGTGGTTTGGGCTGTATTGATGGTCTGGACGCTGTTCTTATTTCTTATGGTGTCTTCCAGGTGCTTGCGGTATTCTTCGGGCTGGCGTCAGAGTTTTTGAGTGATCGGAGAGGTTCGACGGAGCCTCGGAGGGCCAAAAATAATGCTACGGTGCCCCTAGGGGCCTAATACTAGTAAAGCGGAGAGTGCTGTGGTGGATTCCACCACGACGCAGCCTGTGACGGGGCTACAACGTCACAATATATGTTATATATTGAAACGTACCCGCACTCACGACACGTAATTACGATCCCAAACGCGAATACGAACAACGCGACGGCGCGATCTCCGACATTTTTCGCCCGTAAACAACAACGACGCGCGCGTTCGTCCGGGCGGCGGCCATCTTGGGCATCGGCAACAAACAGTCGAGACTACCGACGCGAGCGTTACCGACGCCGCCAAGCGTCGAAAAAATCAAATAAATTATTCTTTTTATTTTCATTATTTCTTTCGATTAAATTATCGTTCATTGACGCAATTAGGCTTAAAATTTCGGAAAAAAATCAAAGAACCGAAACAAAATAAGCGCGACTCATAATTTTATTGAAAATTTAAATAATTTTGAATAAATAAAAATGCGTATTACAGCGCATGCGCACTAGCCGAATTCGAGAGAAAACTCGAAATATTTTCATTGTTCTAAAAATTAATTAATTGTTTTCAAATACGAAAAATGATTCGATAAATCAATAAATAAAAATAATAAGCGATTAATAATGAAAAATTCAAGACAAACAAAACTGAAAAACATGAAAAGCGGATTTTCGCGCATCCGAGGATGCGAGAGTGGGGGTAGCGGCGAGCGAATGTGAGAGCGTGAATGAGTAGTGGGGAGCGTGCAGAGCGAATGAGAAAATAGAACGTGCGCAGTAAGCGGTTCGAGATTAAAATTAAGCGGCGCATCGAAAACGAGGGAAAAGTGGGGTATAAAAGTCGCTGCGCGACCGCTCTCGGCATCAGTTCCTCTGATCACTTAGACTGGCTCGGACCTCCTAACAGAGCTCTCTCCAGTAGAACATTATATCTAGTTCCAACAAAACATAAATCCTTTGTTCCTATTTTTCCTTGATGCCTGGGATATTGGAGGGGTTCGGCGACGTTCTCATCCCGCAGTCCAGGGTCACTCCTATTTTTTTTTATTACTTTCCGATTAATTGATGCATGGAACATTGGAGGGGTTCGGCGACGTTCTCATCCCGTGGTTCATGGTCTATTATTTCCTTTCCTCGTAGATGCTCAGGACATTGGAGTGATTCGGCGACGTTTAACTCCCGTGGTCTGGGGTCTGCATCCTTTCCTGTGTTGCAAGGGATATTGGCGCTATTCGGCGACGTTTAGAGCCCGTAGCCTGAGTAATACTCACCTTTTTTATTATTTCTTTTATTTTTTATGTTTGTTGGAAACAGGTTAGAAAAACTAATAATTTATTTTTGCAAAATTAACGTAAATTCAAATTGATAAAAATTTATAGCCGAGGCGGTCTGAGCGGAACTGGAGATTTCATTATACATCCAAGAGGTTATTCGTTAACAAAGAGAAATTATTCGTAAATAAAGTGATATTCTTAAATAAAGTGAAAGATATTATAAAATAATTGAAGAAAGTGATTTGAATAAATACCCTTGGATTTATAATTGATTTTTGAAATAAAACGATTATTATTATTATTATTCGGAACGACAATCCAAAAGGCAGCGGTAAGAACATTCGTTTATACAAAAACTTATCAATTTATTATTATTATATCGAGTCAAGTCACTTTTGGATTGTGGTTAATTTTGAATATTTGAAAAGCGAATAGAAGCGAAATAAATAAGAAAATCGCAAAAATCCCCTCACGGGGAAAAAAACGTGGACAAGTACATTGGTGGTCTCTTGTTTCCCTATGATATTAAAAAAATCCAAAACGCCGCTCAGAAGAATTCAAAAAAAGTTACAAAATAAGTTGAGATCTGTTGAAATATACGTGGCCAAATACGGGAAGCTTTACTGCGTTTCAATAAATTTCCAAAAACGGTTTGATGTTTATAGAAAAAATAATCAAGTTTGGAAATTCAACTATGTCACCAACCAAATTGCAAACGTAAAAAAATAAGATCGTAAAAAAATTGTGAACGAAGTACTTGGCGAATTCTTGATCATGATCTATACACTACGCTTATTTCATGGAAAAATCCTCGCCAAGTACTTCGTTCAGAATTTTTTTACGATCTTATTTTTTTACGTTTGCAATTTGGTTGGTGACATAGTTGAATTTCCAAACTTGATTATTTTTTCTATAAACATCAAACCGTTTTTGGAAATTTATTGAAACACAGTAAAGCTTCCCGTATTTGGCCACGTATATTTCAACAGATCTCAACTTATTTTGTAACTTTTTTTGAATTCTTCTAACGGCGTTTTGGATTTTTTTAATATCATAGGGAAACAAGAGACCACCAATGTACTTGTCCACGTTTTTTTCCCCGTGAGGGGATTTTTGCGATTATATCACTTCTTTTTTCTAAAATTCTTAAATATTTTGGTTCATATAAACTCCTATGGAGACTGTATATAATTACAATCCGCACTTTTAGCTTGTGAATATGACCCATAACTGTTGATTTTATTTTGCATTTTTATATTTTGTAGATGAATATGTTCACTGCGAGATTTGAATACACAGGATCACAAAAATAAATGCTTACCAGTCTGTTCAAAAGTTTATACTGAGATCATTATTTTTCACAATTTATCCAATTTACTCGCTAATCTCGCACTTTATCATTACAGAACTTCACTCAGAATCTCCGTTGAATATTTTTATTAAATCCATTAATCGAAATTTTTCGGACGTCCTGCACTTGATTATATCAAAACTCCGTTAATAACCGTTGTAGATGTCATACACTACGCTTACACGGCACTCTTATTCCGATTGGGTTATAATGGGGTGTATATACTGTAACGGTACGCTTTATGAGAGCACGCCGTTACGCGTGAATTCGAGCTTCTTATATGGTAAAGGAGCGGGCATGAAAGAAAAACGGAAGCGTGATAGAAATTAAGTAACAAAATAACAGAATTTTTATTCAATGTAGTTTGAGTGTTTTTAACATGAGTTTTGTTTCCGATATTTTTCTTTTGTTTCGCAAATCAATTGAATTATAATGTTCTTTCGACTTGAGTTCGCAACAAAAATTGATAAATTATTTTCTACTTCCGCACGCAAAGGATTTCCAATTATTAAATCTCGCCAGTCAATAAGTTTTAGTTAAACGCAAATTACATGGACCCGCAAAAACATTAAATCTCGCAAATAATAATTTCGCAATTAACAAGGATCGCCAAATATTTCAATTATAAATTCTTCCATCAAATTAATAAATCTCGCAAAATATTTCGATTATAAATTTTAAATTTTGCTAATCATAAATTTCGCAATCAAAAAGCATACAGAGTTTCGCACGATAAAAATAAGTTCCGCAAAACAATCCAACAATAAATTATAATTCTCGTAATCAATTTACTAAGTTCCGCAAATATTTAAATTATAGATCTCGCAAATAATAAAGAATAAATTTCGCAAATTATAAATTTGATATTTGGCGCGAATAATAAGTTTCTCAAAATTCCGCTTACACGTAATTTAAAAATTTCGTCAATCGCAAATTATAAATTTCCTAAGTCCCTGAGCTAGATAAGAGCGTTTTGATCAATCAGTCATAAAGTTGTTATTAAATTTGAATGAAAGCAAGTCTTTTAATTTTACTGCTCAGAGAATATCGAGAGATTGGAGTATCCGGAATCTTAGGGCCGAACGTACCCGAACTGCCCCAGCCCTCCAGATACGGCAAGGTAGGAAGAAAAGGTTATAGGAAATCTATCAGGGTTCTTGAGACCAAACGGAATCGCAAGGTCCCGGCCCCCCCGAACTAGATCGGATACACACAGGAAGAATCTGGTTTCCACACGGAATCGCATGAAACCCGCCCTCTTCACTGTGGTGGAAATTATTTTTCTTGATTCTCTGAGAGTATCTTTTATGAAATAGTATGACTGATTGATAAATTGTGTAATGCGGATCTGAAGTGCTCAATCTCAGATCGGCTAATGTATTGCGTAATGCGGATCTAGCGAGGTAGGGCTAGATCGGCGGTGTGCGTATTCTTATTGCGTATGCGGGTCTAGCGTGATGAGGACTAGACTGGCCCCGAGGCTTCTGCGCTCGCCCTTTTTATATCCGCGAAAAACAATGGAAAATAATAATAATAATTATGGCGGAATTCATTCTCGATTCTCATTCGCTCTGCAAGATAATCTCAAACCCGATTTATTTCTCTAAATTTTCTTATTGGTTAATAGTTATTCTTGTTGCGAATGAGAATCGATATTTTTTTTGATTCGCTGCTCTCGAAAATTAATGATTCGCCGATTTTTGTGACTGTCTATACGAGAATACTTCTGATTCGCCGATTTTCGTGATTGGCTATACGAGAACACTTCTAATTTACCGATTTTCGTGATTGGCTATGATCGGAAAGAGCGCGAGTCTGTTTGAATTCGAATTTCAGACTTAAAATTTCTTTAATAAAATTTTCTTTAATTATTATCTTATTTTACTCTGAGATTTGTTCGATTTAGTATGCGCAATGTTCCTTGAAAAGATGCGTTCGATAATTTACTCAAAGAGTTAAGTTATTTAAGTTATTTTTCATAAAAGCAATTTTTAAAGCGATCTATGCCGTATCGGTCGATATACGGGCCCGGACGCTGGCGCCGCGGTTGAGCGATGCGCGTACTCGCGCTCTACTGCGTCGGTATATTGGCGCGCGGTGTCGTTCGTCTCAACGCCCCCCAGAACAAAAAAGAGATTTTGAGAATCGAAATAATTTTTTGTTCTCAACGAAAAATAAAACAGAAGAAACTAAACAGGGTTATTTGGAGGGCAGGGCGATGGTCTGCTGCTGATGCTGATGATGATGACGAAAACGTTGCTGACTTAGTCGGACCAGAGATCGACTTCTCTTGCTTGTTCTTCTTCGAGATCAAGGAGGTCAAGACGTTCTAGTTGTCTCAGCTCTGCGGCCACCGGATCAAAAGATTCTTGTTGTAGCTGATCGCCAACCAATTCGTATATTTCCGTCGTCGATGCATTTTTGATGTCATCTCGAAGCGAGAAAGCATACTCGCCTTCTAGAGCATACTCGTTTTTTATAAGGCTGTTACCAAGATTTATTTGATACGATGTGATGAAAAGTTCCACCTCATGCCCTTCAAACAAAGGATGCTCTCTTATGATGTTGATAGTGGCTTTCTTGTTGACGAGCTTTCTTTGGTAGTGCACACAGCAGGTCATTTCCCATCGATGCCCATAGAACGGTTGAATATTTGAAATGAATGCCTTGGAGCAAAATGCTGGCACACTGATGTATTCGTGTGGTAGATTGCAGAGGTCGTGGACAGGATGCATGAGCGTCATACCTCTATCGATGAGTGACAGAGTAGCTTCTCCATCCTCGATGTTGATTAATCTTCCACGGCAGGCGCGATCCCCATTTATTACGGCATACATGCGGTCTATATTCGGTGATACTCGTTGACCGTGTTGCCTCTCGATGATATCCAGATACATTTCTTCCTCGAAAAGCCCCAGCTCCTCGGATTTTATCGGTGTTGTGTACGAAAAGTTTGTTGGACTCAGAAATTCCAAAATAATAATTTCGTGAGTACCCTCCCAGGTTGCTGGCCACGAAGACGGCATCACCACTCCAGGTACAAATTGACGGATCATTTTTGAGATATGAGAGTTGATGAAAAGAATTGAGATGTAGCCTCTAGCTCTGCTTGTCGTTGACTGTTGGTCTTTTGATCTGACCAGTCCGCTTTATACCGATCCGGTGTCCCCCTCTCTTCGCTCGGTTGTCCGCCCCTCTCTGCGGCCGATGCGCTGATTCGATAATTCAGGTCGTGGGGAGTTACAATTCTGTCCCTACCACTTTTTACTGTTTTTTACAAAAAATTAACTTTCGCGCCTTTTGTGTTTCTTGTTTTCACTCTTTTGAAGATTGTTTTTCTCTTAATTGACCGTTTCAAATCTCAGGTAAAATTAAAAAAATTATGCTATAAATTTCTGAATTTGTGTCGGAAGAAAAATGCCGGAAACATTGTGAATCAAAATAAACGTTGTAACTATTTAGTTTATTTTTGTTATTTTATTTATTTAAGAATTATATCGATCTTACAGTAATTTTCTTTCGACCTCTCTTTTCAATCGTTTACACCTGAGGAATCATCCCGAAACGCCCAAAGCTCTTCTCGATCATGGCAAAATCCAAGAAGAGAGGGAATCGAATTGGAGAGGGATATCGAGCTCCAATTATCCCCACCGAACATCCCACGAGGTGGGACTCGCATTTCAAATTTCTCGTTACATTACCCCCCTATTTTGAGCAATATATCACATTTTGATATGGTGCACAAATTATAGCATACATTCATCCATTCAACACTCATTCTATGGCTCCATCCCACTAAGGATCTCGCCCTAACTTAACCTACACACGACACACTCACTCTCACACTCACACTCAGCTTAACATAAAGAGAGGATAATATATGGAGTAATTATACTAGAATTTATACATTCAAATATACACGAAGCGCATTGAAAAGCTCTTAATATTAAGATAGCAATGGGGAAATCGTACTTATAATTAGCGACACTCTTAACTTAATATAACAAAATGAATATCAGCAAATAATCTAAAATACAGTATATACCTTTTCTCTAGTAACCACCTTCTCATTTACACATATATTATCAGTTATTTCGGTTTACTTAACAACCAAGTCGAGTTTACAGTTACACTATTCTTATATCATCTCATATATCATATATTCATATATCATATATCATCTCACAGTTTCGTCATATTTCATTTATCAAAATAATGGTGCAGTCAATTTACATATTTCATACACGGTGGTCAGGACTGATACATCGATAATATGGACGAATATTAATTCTATTGTAAGTGCCCTTAACTTTTCGTCTATCATCGGTGTGCGCAAGTACATACACGTTAGGTCCTTTAATCTCAGTAATTGTATATGGGCCTTCGTACAAATGAAAAAACTTATGGGTGACTCTGTCAGTATTGCTAGAAAGATGTGGTACCAATAACAAAACTTCATCGCCAACTTTATACGTTATCGACGATTTCGATTTTTGTTGTTTTCTACGTTTTTCGAAACTTTTGATCAGATTATCTTTTGCCAGGGCTAATTTTATGTTGTGGGGAACCTTTTCTGCGTCAGGAAATGATATCAATTTTCGTATTGCATCATCAGGGTCTTTTCCATAATGCAATTCATATGGGCTATAGCCCGTACTGCTGTGTATTGTTAGATTGAGAAGCTCTTGTATCTTTGGCACGTATTTTGCCCACCGAGTGTGTTGGTCTGCGCAAAATATTCTAAAAAACTTTCCTAACTCCCGCATGACTCTCTCAGTGGGATTTGATTGTGGATGGCGAATGGACGAATAGATTACTTTTATGCCCCTTTCTTCTAAAATCTTTCGCCACTTGATCGAGGTAAATTGTGTGCCGTTATCTGATAAGATTCTTTTCGGTTTGCCATATTTTATAATGTAATCTTCGCAAATTTTCTTCAAAACTATATTGGTGGTGGCTCGCTTCACCGGATAAAGTACGACCAGTTTTGAGAAGGCATTAATAACAACAAACAAATATTGAATGCCTCCGATCGATCGAGGGAGTGGGCCATAAAAATCTACCGTTACCAAATCCTGAGGAGATTCGGATCGCACCATACAATATTCCCCTACACTCGCACGAGACAGGTGCTTTACGCGCTGGCAGAGGTCACAACATTTTATCATTCTTTTTGTATCCTGGGCCATATTTCTCCAATAATAATATTTTTTCAGATAACTCAAAGTTTTATATACACCAACATGACCCAATTTTTCGTGTTCGAATTTCGTTACTACAGTCTTCTAATTTTCCGGAATCATAATGCACCAATTTTCAGTTTTCGATTTACGATGGAACCAAACGTTTTTATATTCACTAAATTGGTCTCCCTTTTTCATTTGCTGTGTTCGAATTTTCCCCATTAGATTCAGATCTCTTCGTTGGCAATCACCTATCATTCTCATTTGTTTTCTAAATTCAGGATTAATTTCCAACTGACAAATCAAAATCAACGCGTCGTGAGCATAACCATTAGATGTCCCTATGTTGTGTTTCGTCGCCGTCGATATCATAATCTGCTCAGAAGTATTATCATGATATGACGCATCAGGGTTGCGACTTAGGAAATCTGCCATTATATTTTCTACTCCTGGACAGTGAATAACTGTAAAAGTGTATTCTTGCAGTAGAAGACACCATCGACTAAGCCTCGGGATTAAAAATGACGTTCGATCTAAGAAAGTGAGGGCCTGATGATCGGTTATTATCTCAAAAGGCTTCCCTATCAAGTATACGCGAAACTTTGTGATCGAATACATAATGGCTAAAAGCTCCTTTTCGGTGGTAGTATAATTCTTTTCCGCAGCAGTAAGGCATCGACTGACAATTCCTATTATTTGTTTTTCATCACGATCATTCACTTGAAACAAGACTCCCCCAATCCCCTTGTCGGAGCCGTCTGTTTGTAATTTGAAAGTTTTGTCTGGACAGTAATGTGAAAGCTCAACTATTTTTACAAAATTTCTTTTTAACGCTTCATATGCCTGTGAGTGGTCAGCTGTCCATTCCCAATCGGAATCTTTTTGCAATAACTTTCTGAACGGTTCCATGTATTTAGCATGATTTTGACTAAATTGCCTATAATAATTGCAAACTCCAAGAAATTTCTGGAGTTCCAACTTATTATGAGGCTCTTCAAAATTTAAAATCATCGCCAACCGCATAGGATCCGGTCTTATCCCTGTTGGACTTACTAAAAACCCCAAAAACAAGACTGAAATTTGACACAGGAGAGTTTTGCTCAGACGCAAGGTGAAATTATGTTTTAATAGTCTGCTAAAAATTTGTTTTAAATGACCATAATGTTCTTTGAAATTTCGTGACGTGACCAGCAAATCATCAACATAACACGTTAAGAAATCATTGAATTCTTCACCAAGAGCCATACTAATCGCTCTTATAAAGCCACTACCGGCGGTCTTCAGTCCAAAGGGAATACGCGTAAATTGATACAACGATCCTTCAAATAAAAAAGACGTATATTTTCTTGACTCCTTTTTCAGTGGCACTTGCCAATAACCATGCGTCAAATCAAGGGTAGACATCAGCGTTTTACCATAGTATTTTTGCATTAATTCATCGATCCGGGGGGGGGACTCATTGTCTCCTTCGATCATATCATTAATACTAGCCAAAAATCCCCTCCACGGGGAAAAAAGCCTGGACAAGTCCATTTGTTCGTGACCCCCGTTTCCATTTGTTTTCACAGAAAAATCTAACCCCGCAAAAAAAAAATTGAAACCTCCAATAAAATGAAAAATAGAAAAAAATCCTAGAAAAAAATAGCTCCTAAAAAATTGGAGAAAAACCCGAAAAAAAATTCAAGACAATTTAAAAAAAATACAATAAACGGGAAAATGGTAAAAAAAAAGTTGACGATTTTCGCTCAGCACTAAAAATTCTTGATATCCATAAAAGGACAAGTATTCCATTGATGGCTGAAAATCAATTAACGAGAAAAAGGGAAAACTCCCAAAAAGACATGGCACAAAAAAAAAGAAACCCTTAAATACAAAATGGCGAATCGACAGAAAAACTTCATACAAAAAATAAAAAACTGAAGTTTGCCATCGCATGTTGAGCAGTTGAGCGGATGCGCACAGAGTACTTGTCCGGCCCGAAAACTTTTGTATCAGCCGCTGCTATTTATAGGGAATATGCGGAAGCTAATACAAAAATTTTCGGGCTGGACAAGTTCTCTGTGCGTATCCGCTCAACTGCTCAACATGCGATGGCAAACTTTAGTTTTTTATTTTTTGTATGAAGTTTTTCTGTCGATTCGCCATTTTGTATTTAAGGGTTTCTTTTTTTTTGTGCCATGTCTTTTTGGGAGTTTTCCCTTTTTCTCGTTAATTGATTTTCAGCCATCAATGGAATACTTGTCCTTTTATGGATATCAAGAATTTTTAGTGCTGAGCGAAAATCGTCAACTTTTTTTTTACCATTTTCCCGTTTATTGTATTTTTTTTAAATTGTCTTGAATTTTTTTTCGGGTTTTTCTCCAATTTTTTAGGAGCTATTTTTTTCTAGGATTTTTTTCTATTTTTCATTTTATTGGAGGTTTCAATTTTTTTTTTGCGGGGTTAGATTTTTCTGTGAAAACAAATGGAAACGGGGGTCACGAACAAATGGACTTGTCCAGGCTTTTTTCCCCGTGGAGGGGATTTTTGGCTAGGATATCACTTCTTTTTTTTTGACTCCTCCGAAACCTACATTTTTTCATGATCACATACTTCGTGAATCTTTCCCCATGGTTTGAATTGGTTTAGTTTCGTCGATCCACTCATACACTACCGCTCAAACGTTTAGATACACCAGACAACTCTGCCAAAAAGAAAGATATTCGAATTTCCAAAGTGGCGTTTCAAAAAGGATAGATCAGGCTCCAGTTTGCCTTATTTTAATATTTTTCCATTGATTTCTTTTTTTGGCCTTGTACGGACTTTGATTCCCGACCGTTTTTATGCCTTTTTTCGACCATCGCGGATTCGGCACACAATATAAGAGATTTTTTTTTCTTTTACTATGTAAAACTTGGAATGCAATGCAAAAGCTCCAACTTCCTCTTTTGAAAAATTTGTTGTGATTTTTTTCCCGAAAGTTATTTCGTTTTTGGCCAAAAACAGAAAGTTTTGAAAAATTCAATCCCTGGTGGATCAGCAAGTCTCTGGAAAAAGTCCCGAAAAAAGTCCCAATTGGGACTCGGGATTTGGGACTTTAGTGGACCGGTAAGACTCACTTGTGAGTCCCAAATGGGACTTTTTTCCCCTCACTCGGTGCGAGGCGGAAATTTTGTCTATGGTCAGTCGCAAAAAAAGATCCTGTTTGGGACTCTGACTCCTGATTTGGGATTTATGACGTCACAGAAAAAAGTCCCATTAGGGACTTATTTTGGGTCTTACTTGTCCACTCAAGTCCCGAGTCCCAATTGGGACGTTTTTCGAATTTTTTTGGGACTCGCCGATTCGTCAGGGATATAACCCAAGAATGATAGGGTTTATCAAGAGACTCGGTAGAGTCTCGGGACAAGTACATTGACAGCTCTGTCGTCTGCTGGCCCGAGGCTCGCCGAGACTATACTTTCTCTGAATAAAACGATTCGCGGTGGTGGGGGTAAATTTGGCATGTCATTTCGTTCAATTACGAAGCTCAGGAGTTATTTGATGCCTTGCAAATTGAACTGGAGATCAATTACGAAATTCCCTTTCGATTGAGCCCGAAATCAGCATGATTCGTGGCGTATTTGCTGAGAAAAAACTTTGCACAGGGTCAACATTATGCAAAAACTACTAACACATTAAAGTTTTTGACGTGTCTGTATATAACACCATCAAAGGCCTCTTGTCCTCGGGGCTAACTTCACGGTGGTGTCGCAGACTCGCACCTCGCCGCTATAACCAAGAAAAGTGTGATCGGCTACATGTTGTTTTTACAGTGCGAAGTTCGCGATGTGTGTACCGTGTGTTGGATAAATTCGTGGTGAATTAGTCAATTTGTGAAGTGTGATTTTAATTAAATAAACTTTAACGCTGAAACAAAATAAACAATAAAAAAAAAGAGACGATGAATTGGAGAGCGCACAATACGGAAAAACTTCCGTTCATCGTCAAAATTAATTATCGCGTTCCCTTGTCAGCGCGATATGTAATCAAAATCACCAACATTTCATTTTATTTTTACGACATAACGAAGTGTCAGATCAATAACAAAAACGTTCATCGCCTAATGAAGTGCATAATTTCTATTTTCTTCAATAAAAACGGTGGTGTGGTGTCATAAAATTAAGAAAATTAGACGTATATGGTGATTTCGATGTGAAAAGTCGACGGTGTTAACGTAACCCTTCGAGTTCCCTTTGAGTTATTTCTATTAATTCCTAACAACTCTTCACACTGAAGGACGATAGTTATTGCACGGACTTTTGTCGCGTATAATAACCGATGAATATTACCGCGTATAAAAACAGAAATAAAACATAACCTGCAATATGTTAGTATATAACGTTCGGTAATATTTTATAAAAGTTTTATCGGACAGTGCGGGATATGCGAGTATGAAGTTATCTCGAAGTGCAGTGTAAGAATAAAAGTGTCATGCATTGAATTGATAGGATCAATTTGTACGTCCGTGCAAACTTTCAATCAGAAATTTTATTTTGAAAGCACTCAATTATTATTGTATATAGACTGATGAATTGGAATAAAAAATCAAAATGAATGTGTGCTCATTATATTTATTGTGTCATTATTATCTATTGAGCTGTCATATTTTTTTAAATTCAATTTGGTCGTGCCTTTTAGTCCATTTATTTCCTCATCGACACGCACTGTATCAATACCAAAAGTTTCACAGGTTTGTTGGAAAATATAATTGCTGTGCATTTATACTTCTTCGCTTTCACTGCGGCAACATAAGTTGAATGATTTGTTACAAAAAGTCTTTAGTTGCTCGTTAATTGACAGGATAAAATTGTTTCTCATTGTGACCTAATGGATACACCCGAACTTTAAGAAATGTTTTGGGTTCAGTGTATGCCAATTATTCACTTTCCGCTCCGATTGTGTATAATGAATTCAAAAAGTTGATTTGAAAAGTCTTCGGGTGTCTTCGGTCTTTTTTTCTGAGAGTATCAAAATTGGTATCGGTGAGATGCAGCGAGCACCTACAAAGTTTCACAACTCTATGAAGCGACCAGTACATTGAGTCTTCCCACTTTCCATCTCATATAATGTAGAATTATTGGTTGATGAATAATTCATTACAAAAAGTCTTTGGCTGCTTACTTTTCGATGCGCTCAAAATTTTGTCTGCGAATAGCCACAGAAACAACAGAAATTACTGAATTACGTTGAACTCAATGTGCTCTATGTTCATTCACTTTTCTTTTCTACATGTATCATAATGAATTTGAAAAAAATATTTCAGGAAGTCATCGCCGGGTACTTTTTCCTCAGTAGGATCAAAATTCTGGCATCGGTATGCAGCGGATACCTATAAACTTTAGAATTTCTGTGAAGCGACATGTGTACCAAGTATTTCCACTCTTCGGCTCCAACTGTGACACATGAATTGGAAAACTTGTTATAAAAGTCTTTAGCGGCTTGTTCTTGAACAGCTAGAATCAAAATTGCTGTCTTTGAAACCTCATCGATGCCTGAAAAAGTTTTGAATTCTGTTGGACTTGAAGTACGCTGTGGTTTTTGCTTTTTCTCTTCAGTACTGGCATGAAGAATTGAAAAAAGTTTTTTCAAATGGTTTTCTGCTGTTTTAATTCTATTAGTATCAAAAACTAGACAAATGGAATGCAGCGGACACTTGCAAACTTTGGACATTTTTACAGCGACATGTGTGCTAAGTATTTCCGCTTTTCAGATTTGATTGTAGTAATAAGAGTTTGAAAAATAATTATAAAAATAAGTCATCGAAGGCACATTTTTGGATAGGATGGATATTTTTGGCTTGACAACGGAATGGATAGATAAAAAATTTTACAATTTCGTTGGACTGAAATGCGTTATGTCAAGAATACCTACAACTTTTGAAAACTTTGTAAAGCGCCATATGAGTCATGGTCGTTCTGTCGCCGGAATGCAATAAATACATCCCAATTTTCTGAATTTTGCTGGGGCTGAAGTGCACTATGTATGTTTTTTTTTATTTTTCTATTTTATTGGTGGTATAATAAATACAAAAAGATGTTTTGGAAGAAGTCTTCGGATACACTTTTTCTGATAATATGAAAAATTCTGTCATCGGAATGCAACGAATACCTACAACTTTTGAAAATTTCATGAAGCGACATATGAGCCATAGATTTTAACTTTTTCTTTCTAATTTTGGCATTATGGATTGGAAAATTTATTATAAGAAGTCTTCCGCTGCTCGATTTTGGATAAAATCAGAATTTTTGTCTCAAAAATCTTAAGGGGTTCCGTACAAGCGATACAATGTTGCTATGCTAAACCATGTTGAAGACATAAAAAAATTCAAAAAGTTCAGAATTTTATAAAACTTGGTAAACATATTCATTAGTGCCAAATTTAACAATACAAATTTTTTCAGCTTTTAATTCTCCACAGTTATCGAGTAATTGAAAACTAAAGTTCACGTGTATAAGTATAGCGTTTCTATATATATAGGTATACATTCCGGGCATAAGAAATCTGCTTTAATGCGTAATAACTCGATAACTAAGTAGAAGCAAATTTTGAAAAAAAATGTGTTTTCGTACTTGATGTTAATCAAAAGTATCACCAAATTTCATCAATTTCTTAACATTTTGCCTTTTGTACCGAAACTCCTTAAGAAAAATACATTAAAAACTTTGAAATTTTGTTGGGTCTAAAGTGCACTATGTTTTACTGTTTTTTACTTTACTTTTCTCATAATATATTTGAAAAAGTTGTTTCAGAAAGTTTTTTGATGCTCTGTTTCTGATGGTATCAAAATTCGATTCATTGGAATACAGTGGATACCTACAAACTTTGAAATTTCTGTGAAGCGGCTTGTGTATCAAGTATTTCCACTTTTAGGCTCCGACTGTGTCATATGAATTGAAAAATTTGTTACAAAAGTCTATGGCTACTCATTTCCGTTGAGCTTGAAGTGCGGTGTATTTCTTCGCTCTTCGTCTTTAGTTCTGGTATATTAAATTCAAAAAGTAGTTTTGAAAAGCCTTCGGGTACTTTTTTACTGTATCAAAATGTAGATATATGGAATGCAGCGAATACCTGCAAACTTTGACAATTTTGTTAACTGACATGTGTGCTAATTGTATATATTTCCATTTTTGATCATTGATTGTAGTGTTATGAATTTTGAATATCATTACAAAAATCATCAGATGCACATTTTCGGATGGAATACATATTTCTGGCTTCAGAACACGATGAAAATCAAAATGTTTTCAATTTTGTTAGATCCAGTGTCATGTTTTTCCACCCTTTGACTTCTATTTTGGCAAAATGAATTAAAAAATCAGTTTCAGCAAGTCTTCGGGGGCTCTCTTTTTCTAAAAGAATCAAAATATGTATCATCGGAATGCAGCAGATGGATATAAACTTAAAAAATTTTGTCAAGCGACATGTGCAACATTTCCATACATGTGTTCCATATGTTTGGCTTCGATTCGGCATAATAAATTGAAAAATTTTTTGAGTTCAATAAGTTCCTTCCATGGTCGCTATTGTTCTGATTGCATTGAGATTTGTGCGAGACTAACGCAACTGATACAATTGTCCTCAATTGACTGTTTTGATAACTTATTTTAATTTCTAAGGCAGGATTCTGGTTTAAATTTGTCCGCATTGCCGAACATGTTGTTTCGAAGTATCTATAAAATACTGCTATAACTCTCTGAAATTCAATGAAAATATGAGAAGAACTAACACCTCTTATTCTTATAGTATTCCTTCAAAGGTAATGAAGAATATCAAGACTTTACCTCATTGTTGATAAAAAGTAAAATTAATATTTTTTAAAAATAATTTGGTGAAAGAATGCGTTTCCATCCTGAAATTCGATGTTACAAGCCGAAATTCACATCTCGCTCGAAAATCAAGATTCTCCCATGCTTTTCCGTCTTAAAGGGGCACAAGACACTAAAGTTGCAGGGAAAAAATCCCAATCGCCCTGGAGACAAACCAAGGTAACGTTTTTTCACTTACAATATCGTGCAAAATCGAGTTTTTATCCTGAAATTGGATGTTACAAGCTGAAATTCATATCTTGGCTGAAAATCGAGATTCCCTTATGCTTTTCCGTCTCAAAGGAGCAAAAGAAATTAAAGTTGCAGAAAAAAATCCTCATTGCCCGGAAGAAAAACCAAAGCACTGTTTTTTCACTCCCAATTTAGTGGAAAAACGAGTTTTTATCCTGAAATTGGATGTTACAAGCCGAAGTTCATATATCGCCCAAAGATCAAGATTCTCCCATATTTTTCCAAAGTAACGTTTTTTCATTGATCATTTTCATCCTTTAATATAGAACGTTGACTTGAATCTTATCGATAACCCCAGTCTTTACTTATATCAACTTGCATAGACGGTCCAACTACGGATGAACTAGCAACGAATTTGCAAGCGGTGAGATGTGTATTCTTTTTCTGGGGATACCATGTTTAAAAAAACGCGCCTGCAACTCTCCCCCTGTAGTGGTGCGGAAAAAAGTTCGTAATATACCATTTTTACGTTAGGTATGGAAATTAAAACAAAAATCTTATATCCATCATAAAAAGGTTGAGGAATTTTTGAGAAAAAAGCCGTGATATCAAACCCAAAAATTCCCCTAGGGAAAAAAAGGTCGGGACAAGTACATTGGTGGTCCCTTGTTTCCTGATGATATCAAAGAAGTGTAATAAAATTCCTTTAAAAAAAAGTGTAAAAAAAATTCCATAAAACAAGTGTCGAAAAAATTCCATAAAAAAATTCATAAACCTTACTGAAAATGATTTCAACACAATTGAAAAAAAATTACAGATTGGCAAAAAACATTATATAAAAAAAAAAAATTGTGAATCTGTAATTATTTTGTAGTGTGGAAAAAAAATTCAAATAAAATGTGAGAAAATATTAAATACACCACTCGAAAACATTGCAGACGTGAATAACCAAAAAATCTCGCTTGAAAACATTTAAAAAACCGATGCCTTATTCTTCTCATCTTATTATAAAGGAGGAATGACTAAATGAATTGAAAAAGTTTCCATTTCAGTTACGTACAGCATTAAAATTTATGATATCAATTCGAGGCCAAGTATTTATAGGTAATTCAGAGTATTCATTCCTACGGGACGCATCAGAAACTTGAAAAAGTTCTAAAGAATCAAAAAAGTTACCAAGTTACGTGCAGTTCTAAAATTTATGATATCAACTCGGAACCAAGTATTTATTGGTATTCCGGAGTATTCATTCCTACGGGACACATCAGAAACTTGAGAAAGTTCTAATGGATCAAAAAAAATACCATCTAAGTTACGTGCAGCACTAAAATGTATAATATCAATTCGAGGACAAGTAATTTATTAGTAATTCGCAATTATAACATTATGTAATTATGTTCCCATGAGGGTTAAGAATATACTCGTCCAGCTTAGGACGTTTCATCGAAATTACTAAAAAAAATCAACAACCATAAAAAATCCCGATATCTTGCTTACCGACCATTAGAACGATACCAACCCATTTTTATCAAACATATTCCGGTTCAAGGAATGATGAAGTCATGAGTTACTTTTCGACAGCAGAAATTTATAAGGAATCTTCCTGTCCATGACTTTTTGGCAAAACGGCTAATTGAAAAAAATCACATCGGAGGGGAAGTCATTTGTTATTTTATGGTGGTAGAGACTTATAAGAAAATCGATTCGTCTCCGACTTTAAGGATCCCCTGATATCATTCACAACATTCGACGTCGATTGGATCGGTACAAATTATGTTTAAATACGTGTTAAAAGTACTTGTCCGGCCCATCACTTTTTATTCAAATTGCTCATTCAATTAAAAATCAGGGTTCTTGAATAAGAGAAATAAAAATCAGGGAATTGAGAAAAATACTTTCAGGTATTTTAACTTCATTGCATCAATTGTAAAAAAATGTAATTGAATTTTTCTGTAATATACAAGGGATTCTATTGTACATCCATGAACAAGTGCACTTTGTACAATTAAAATGTCTAAGTATCTAGGATACCCTTTCAGATTATATTGCAACGACGGCATTTTTCACTCCTCGTTTCTTTTAGCGGACAAATTTTATTCGATATAAGAACCAACCTATACTATTGCTGAGAACATTAAACTGATAATAAGTCGCATTTCAAGAAATTGTTGAGTTTATTCACGCGCGTACACAATTTCATTGCGTTAAAATCATTGTCAAATGTTTAATATGACACGAGCATTTCCTGGAATTTGAAGGTAATTTTTTCCTTATTTTAAGAGACGCGGTGGCGGCTGGTATTACTATTCCATACAATTAACACATGAATTAATTTCTTCTTTGATTTTTAATTGAATAAGCAATTTGAATAAAAAGTGATGGGCCGGACAAGTACTTTTAACACGTATTTAAACATAATTTGTACCGATCCAATCGACGTCGAATGTTGTGAATGATATCAGGGGATCCTTAAAGTCGGAGACGAATCGATTTTCTTATAAGTCTCTACCACCATAAAATAACAAATGACTTCCCCTCCGATGTGATTTTTTTCAATTAGCCGTTTTGCCAAAAAGTCATGGACAGGAAGATTCCTTATAAATTTCTGCTGTCGAAAAGTAACTCATGACTTCATCATTCCTTGAACCGGAATATGTTTGATAAAAATGGGTTGGTATCGTTCTAATGGTCGGTAAGCAAGATATCGGGATTTTTTATGGTTGTTGATTTTTTTTAGTAATTTCGATGAAACGTCCTAAGCTGGACGAGTATATTCTTAACCCTCATGGGAACATAATTACATAATGTTATAATTGCGAATTACTAATAAATTACTTGTCCTCGAATTGATATTATACATTTTAGTGCTGCACGTAACTTAGATGGTATTTTTTTTGATCCATTAGAACTTTCTCAAGTTTCTGATGTGTCCCGTAGGAATGAATACTCCGGAATACCAATAAATACTTGGTTCCGAGTTGATATCATAAATTTTAGAACTGCACGTAACTTGGTAACTTTTTTGATTCTTTAGAACTTTTTCAAGTTTCTGATGCGTCCCGTAGGAATGAATACTCTGAATTACCTATAAATACTTGGCCTCGAATTGATATCATAAATTTTAATGCTGTACGTAACTGAAATGGAAACTTTTTCAATTCATTTAGTCATTCCTCCTTTATAATAAGATGAGAAGAATAAGGCATCGGTTTTTAAAATGTTTTCAAGCGAGATTTTTTGGTTATTCACGTCTGCAATGTTTTCGAGTGGTGTATTTAATATTTTCTCACATTTTATTTGAATTTTTTTTCCACACTACAAAATAATTACAGATTCACAATTTTTTTTTTTTATATAATGTTTTTTGCCAATCTGTAATTTTTTTTCAATTGTGTTGAAATCATTTTCAGTAAGGTTTATGAATTTTTTTATGGAATTTTTTCGACACTTGTTTTATGGAATTTTTTTTACACTTTTTTTTAAAGGAATTTTATTACACTTCTTTGATATCATCAGGAAACAAGGGACCACCAATGTACTTGTCCCGACCTTTTTTTCCCTAGGGGAATTTTTGGGTTAGAAAATTTTGCAGATACAAGAAGTTGCGTATTTTCATACTAAATCGCCTGGATTTTTTTTCGAATTTCTCTTAGAATTTTTTTTTTCAGACAATTTTTTTTGAATTTGACCTCTAGCAGGAAAACAATGCATCACTATCAAAAAGGGATGAATGTACAACATTTTCTTGTGGCTTAGCGACATGATTTTTATGTCACTGAACCCTTGCAGCGACAAGATTTTCATTTGCCTCAGCAACAAGATTTTTATGTCACTGAGAGATATTATCGCTTAGCGATTAATCTTCATGTGGTTCAGCGACAAGATTTTCATGTCACTGAGCCCTCGCAGCGACAAGATTTTCATTAGGCTCAGCGACAAGATTTTTATGTCACTGAGAGATATTATCGCTTAGCGATTAATCTTCATGTGGTTCAGCGACAAGATTTTCATGTCACTGAGCCCTCGCAGCGACAAGATTTTCATGTTGCTCAGCGACAAGATTTTCATGTCGCTCAGCGACAAGATTTTCATATGTCACTGAGCCCTTGCAGCGACAAGATTTTTATTTGCCTCAGCGACAAGATATTCATGTGGCTCAGCGACAAGATTTTTATGTCGCTCAGGGACAAGAGTTTATTTCCCTGAGAGATATTATCGCTTAGCGATTAATCTGATGCCTGCGGCATTGTAAGTCATGCTATAAATGAATAAAATGGTGGGTGTAGGAATAAATAGGTCAAAACATGTGGAGCATATTCATTCATGAAGCATATTCTCCCGTCATTGGAGCATGTTGGTAATATGCCAGCTGAAAATTCGAATTTGTGAGGTTATGACGAGCTGTCAAAGCTGTATCACAGCATTCGTTCAGACTCGGTAACGACAAACCTGCAACTCATTCTTCTCCCATAACCTTGCATTCTCGGGCAAATAAATGGTTAGCCAACGTTCGTTGTTCGACAAAGAACAAGTTGTAACAGTTATTTTCTCGAAAATGTCAAGGGCGGAAAGGAAAAATATGAACTTATTTCAGCTATCTCTCTCACACTTGCGTCAATATGGCCCTTCGAAATATCAGCTGACATTTTTCGCTCGCTCGTCTGCACTGCTTTTTTGTTTGTACTTATTCAGAAGAATATATAGCCACAGTGCAGAAGAATATATAGCCACAGGGCTACACAGCGCCACGTTATTATATATAGCTGTGTGCACCACGAGTTTTCGAACGCAGCTCTGTCCCGACCAATCAGAAACTTGATAGCATCAAAAGGCCTTTCATTGTGTGTCGTATACATACACACCAATACTTCGATCTTAGCATAATCTTGAGCCTGTGCAAAGTTTTTTCTCAGCAAATACGGCATCAATCGTGCTGATCCAAGGCTTAATCGAAAGCTCTTTTCATAATAAGTCTCCAGTTCAATTTTCAAATCATAATATTTCTCCCCGGCTCCGTAATTAAGGAAAGAAATTTCATATTTTACCCCCACCACGGCGAATCATTTTGTTTCGAGATAATATACTCTGGGCGAGTCGCGGGCTAGCAGACGACAGAGCTGCCAAATGTACTTGTCCCGAGACTCTACCGAGTCTCTTGATATCTTGCGTCGATACATAATCTTATGCTGTTGTCCCTTTTTCTAACAATTCTTAACGGGTTACAAAACTCACTATCAGAGCGTTCAATTACCCCTTGACTCAACATATTTCTGATTTCTTTTCGCACCGAATCACGATGAGTCAATGGTACTGGGTAAGATTTTTTAACAATGGTCTTATGATTTTTTAATTTTATATTGTGTTCGTAAATATTTGTACACCCTGGTTTGTTAGAAAAAAGTGGTCGAAAATCATGAATTAATTTAATTATGGCCGATGTCTGCTCAGGATTTGTCATCGTCATTTTACTTGCGACTACATCAAGGTCAGTTTCAAAGGTGTCTTGATTACTATCCTCTGCTACTTTATATATTTCAATATCGGTTAGTTTCAAATCAACATCATAATCCGTTGTTTTCTTATCGTTCGTATTAAATAATTCATGTTTATCATTGGTGACACGTGAATCAACAACACTGTTATTATTCAGTAACACGGGCAACCTTATGGATTTAACATTTTCTTCATCATCTTTTTTTACGTTATTTTTTCTATCCCCCTTCGTGTTCATTGTAAGATTATTAAGCATGCCTGTTTCGACGCTCGTCAATACATAATCATTATTTTCAAGCGAGTTTACTCGACTCTCGTCTATATTATCATTTTCATTATCTTTGTTATTGTGGGATATTATCATCTTTTCATTCTGATCGTCACCATACTGGAAATCTGTTTGTGACTCGTCGGTCGAATATTGTTCTACTCGAATCACCTCTATAAACGTATCATGACCATTTTTTTGAGTTATTACCTTTTCATACGCTTTCTCGTCGAATGATATAGTATCCGCGGACAAACATACACCACGGAACGTCAAACTTAGCGTATTATAATTTATGATCACTCTATTCCGATGCATCCAATCATTTCCTAAGATCATGTCACTAGTAAGACACGGCACTACCAAAAAAATTAAACGGCACGAGACGGGCCCTATTGTTACTTGGACTAAGATCTGTCTTTTCACCGCCGTTTTCTTTCTCCCGACCGCCGCCGTGACGTAAACATTGGATACGGGCAGTTCTTTTACTTCGGATTTCGATTTTATTTTATTGTAAGTTATTTCAGAAATACACGTGATCATACTACCCGTGTCTATGAGAGCTTTGACGTTATAATCCTTCGTTTTCACAATAAGTCCAGGGCAATCATAAACCTCGCGACCCGATGTACAAGGTTGAGATAGATCGCCATCAATACCAATTTGTAACTCTTCGATAAAATCGAAAGGATTGTGGCACGACACAGTTTCCTTTATATTTTCTTCTCGCATCGTGCCTCTCTCTAGTTTAAATTATGTTCTGTATTATTATGATTATAAGAGAGTGAACCTTGGTTATTACAATTTGAACTGTTCGCGTTATAATTTGGTGGTGGTATAGTGAAGTCCGGTAATATTGGTGTATGAAATGTGTGCGCGTTATGAGGAATCCACGATTGATCGTTATTATAATGCCCGTTGGTATGACTATTCTGATAATAATGCGACTGTCCATTTCTTTTGTTATTGTTTCCAGGCCGATTTGTGTATGTGCGATGGTGATCTCTATTTTGATATGATCCGTTAGACATTTGGAAGCTATTTATACTATTATTCGAACGGTTATTAACTGTGTGATTATTTGAGTTTTTCCATTCGCCACCACGCTCGTAATTATAATCTTCTTGAGAGCTATCCATCTGAGAAAGACTTGCTTCAATCGAAGCAGTATTGGAGAAGTTTATCGTTGCTAATATTGTTCGAATTTTTTGTGGCAATTGTTGTATAATTGTGAAATTGATTTCATACTCCGTGAGTGGAGGATCAAAGAATCGCGTTTCTCTCAATTGCTGTTTGAAGTACGTATGCAAGGATCCATCTTTTAATGAATATTTTCGTGAGGCCCAACGGTTCTTAAAACGAACCTTGACCGGAACGGAATAGAACTCGTTCAAAAAGGCTGTTTTGAAATCAGTAAACGTTGTTAGTGTATGTTTTGCAGTTTGGTACCGGATCTTGATTTTACCTTCCATCGCACTTTCAACTACAAAAAGTTTATGCTCTCTACGCACACCTTTGAAAATGAAATATCGATCTAAATCCTCCAAATATTCCACAGGATTTGTATCGTCGGAAAATTTAGGCACACTTACATTAATGTGGAGATGCCGCATATGATTTACTAATCCATCGATCGCCTGCTCACCGTTCGCGGCTGGACGTGGACTATCATTTTGTTGTAATCGTTGTGCATTTTCCTGTTCCCGTTCGATTTCGAGGTGTTGTCTTATTCGTTCAAGGCGTTGCACTTCATCTCTGAGTTGTTGTAATTCGTTTTCGAGATCTGCTCGTGTAGGATTAGCAGTTGTATCGTCCGGCATGGTGTGATTATTTCCTGTATGACTTTCAGCAAATGTGTTTATATCGACAATTTTTCTATCTAGTGTTAATTTAGGTTTTTTATACTTTTTCTTTTCGATTCGAGGTGTTAGTGAGTTCAAAATGTTCAAACGACTTTTTGCCCGAGATCTTGTTACACGTGAAGAATTTGGCGTGTTATTTTCGGACATGTATTTACATAAAATTACCGAATGCAGATTAAATATATACAAGGAAAACTATATGATGTGGCCACTCGAGCCTCTAGTTGGGCGCCAATGTAACTATTTAGTTTATTTTTGTTATTTTATTTATTTAAGAATTATATCGATCTTACAGTAATTTTCTTTCGACCTCTCTTTTCAATCGTTTACACCTGAGGAATCATCCCGAAACGCCCAAAGCTCTTCTCGATCATGGCAAAATCCAAGAAGAGAGGGAATCGAATTGGAGAGGGATATCGAGCTCCAATTATCCCCACCGAACATCCCACGAGGTGGGACTCGCATTTCAAATTTCTCGTTACAACGTTTATTCAATTTTAATTATGTTTGTTTAGATTTCGTAGAAATCTGTTTTGTATAAACATTAAAGTAATATCTTCAATAAAAAAAATATAATATAAATCTCAGTGATATAGTTGAGAGCCTGAGTTTTGGTTCTCTTTTTCAAAACAACGAAGAAAAATTCTGTGTGGGTGGAGATATATCGTATCGTCCTTATAAAATGAACATTTTTTTAACCGTTAAGTTTGCCCCAGTCGAATGAGAAAATAACATTACTTTTTTGGCTAGATGGCAATTAACAGAAATAATTTGGCTCTTTTTTTGTATGCCCATACAGAAAATAAACTGTTTTTGCTCTATCACAGTGTATATCACTTATTTATACCTTTCAGTTAATAATACTTATCAAAGATAAAATTTATCAAAAATTATTAGAGGTTCTTATCCTACTTTTTTGTTTGCTCTTCTTGCAAATATATTCTTTGTTCTTGTTTACAACAAAAAAAAATATCTTACATCTTTTAGTGAAGAAAAAAGGAATAAAGATCAGTTTCAATGATACCGCTAGTGTACAAAATATAATGCTGTTCAAGGAGACAATTCAATGCTTTTGGTCCTTCATATTATAACAAATAAAAGATAAAGTTTTCATAATAGTAACAGAAAATATACACTTGGTCATTGTTTTTCTGACTTCTTCATTGATGCGAGGAGAGATAATAATCTCTGCTCACTGACAAATAACAAAATTAAATCAGAGTTCCGTTTTTGATCATTAACAAAAAGATAATGTTTTCTTATACGCTACATCACAGCAACAAAAATAAATCTTATTTGGTTTATATCATCTAATGAAGAGATCGAAAAAAGAACTAAAGGAATTCATTAGAGGCACTTATTCGTTTTTGTTTCACCTCCTAATGATCTAAGTCTCCACTTCCTCCTGTTTTTTATTATTATTGATCACTACCCTGTTTCCAATAAAATTCCTCTGGACTCCAACTCATCCATGCCTGACTGATTTGGATCTCCTGCCTGTATTTTTCTCTTTCTATTTTTTCTTGTTCCCTTTTTCTTTTTCGTAGCTCTTGCTCAGTTTCTTCTCTTTTTTCATATCTTTTTCTATTTCTCCACTCGCCTGTGGTGATCGGCGTTTTAAAACAATCGTCTTCATAATCTCGAATGGGCGACAATAATTTTGGAACTTGCATCTCCTCAAATAATCTTTTGAATTGTTCGTTCTTGACGAACTCCCTCACTCTATTCCGATTCGAACAATGGCTTTGATCGATATCGATCGGAATCCTGCGCCATATAAACGCCTGAACACTTTTGTCCTTTGATGGCATGGACTGGGTCCCCGTAGATTGTTTAATACTTTTTATCGCCTTTTTTATGTTTTTTTTCTGGGTTTCGAAACGCTGAACCTCTTCTACCTCCTTAGATTCAAAAGCCTCCCAATCTCCCTTTGCGCCGGTTTGCATGGAACAACTGAGACGTTTGACCGTCTCGATTGTTTGTGTTGATACATCCATGTTTAGCTGTTAATTCATATCATTTTTCTTTTAAACTATCACTTGCCTTGCTTTTATTGTTTTCTATCACTTTTCACGATTATTTTTACCTTATTTCCTGTGTTTTTTCTATTTTCTATGCCGAGATCTGCCACTGGACTTCTTCCGATTTAAAGGGACGATTGTTTTGATAATTTGTTTGTGACCTGCGTGAAGTCGGTTACTACAAGAGTGACTTAGCGAGAGCGAAACGGTCATATTACCGAGAACTTATCATTTTTTTCATATAGGAATTTTATCGTTAAACTATTTTGTATTTTAATGAGTAGTGGCTAACAATAAACAACCTTATTGCCTCTTTGGGTAACAAACAAAAATTTTTTTTTTTTTTTTTTTTTACGTTAACACTAATTCTATATTTACATCGTCCTCGTTCTCATCGACTTTACTTTTATATTTTTTTAAATTCACCGCATGATACATGCCCCTTTCTACTCCGTTTTCGGGATTTTCCAAAATAAACGTCGCCGCAGCGATTTGTTTTTTGATTCTATAAGGTCCTTCGTATATCGAGAAGAATTTTGCCATTTTTTTGTTTATCGGATCACTAACGTTGCAAGCCTTTGCTAAAACTAAGTCACCTACTTGAAATTGAATCAGTTTATGTCCTCTATCAAATCTTTCTGCCCTTATTCGTCCTTTTCTCTCAATTCTTTCTCTTGCTAAAACGAGTCTTCTTTCTATCACGTCGTTATCCAAATTTTCGATTTTTTCGATATCTAGCCAGTTTTTCCAAATTCTTTGAGGTTTTTCATTTTTTTGAATTTCTAAAGGAGTCATCTCGGTTGTTTCATGATAAGTTTCGTTCATGCAATCCTGAATTACTTTCACCCATTTTATCCAATCGGTATGTTTATCAATTAGGAAAGTTCTGAAAAATCTGCCTATCTCCCGGTTTACTCTTTCCACAATATTTCCTTGCGGATGTCTGATGGACGAAAAAACAGGCTGAATACCTTCACTTGCTAATTTAGAGAGCCATAAACGTGACGTAAATTGAGTGCCATGATCAAACTGTAATTTTCTTGGTTTACCAAACTCTGGGATGTAATGATTGAATATTTTGTTTATTGTCGCTGGAGCAGTTATGGCTTTTAATGGATACAGAACTACGAATTTTGAAAAAGCGTCGATGGTTACGAGAATGTTTTTCATTCCCCCTTGAGAGGCTGGCAAAGGACCGAAAAAATCAATTGAAACGATATCTCCAGGTCCTTCTGGAATGATATTTTGCTGTGCGGCATACGAGTGCTGATTCGGCACTTTATTTCTCTGACACGAATCACAAAAGGAGAGAATTTGTCGGACCGAGCGATAGATTTTTGGAAACGTGAAATCTTCGTTAATTAATTTCCAAACTTTTTTTGCCCCAATATGGCCGTACATTTCATGCGTTTCAGATATTAGCCGATAGAAAATTTCTTTTGGTAAAACTACTTTATTTGATTTTAATAGAATATTGTTTTTGATTTGAAATTTATTGTTTTCTTCATTCTCTTGATTTTCAACTCTTTCCTTAATTTCTCTGATTTTATCATCTCTCGTTTGCCAGATCGCTATCTCTTTAATCATTAATTCAAGTTCTTTTGATGGCTTGGCCGCCAACATTGTACTAATAATTAATTCTTTTCCTTTTCTGCCCCCCGTATCCGGTGGATTTAATCTGCTTACAACGTCAGCAACTACATTTCTTGCTCCAGGACAATATTCAAAATGGATGTTATAATCTTGGATAGCTAGGATCCATCTCGTTAATCTTTCACTTAGTAATTGGCTATTTTTTAAGAAAGTTATAGCTTGATGATCGGTGATAACTCGGATTTTAGCTCCAAAATGATACGTTCTCAATTTTTTCAAAGACCAAACAATCGCAAGCAATTCTTTTTCCGTAGTAGTATACGTCAGCTCTGGTCCCTTCAAGGTTCGACTCGCAAACATAACTACTCCCAATTCATTGTTATCATCGTATTGGGCCAGAGTGCCCCCCAAAGCGTAATTACTTGCGTCTGTTTGCAAAATATATTCTTTCTTTGGATCAGGATGTTTGAGAAGAACATTTTCTATAAATAGATCTTTAACTTTTTGAAAGGCAACTCTTTCTCCCTCACCCCATTTCCATTTTATCTCTTTTCTTAATAATCTTAACAGAGGGATGGTTTCTTCAGCGTGCTTTTTTTGTGAATTTAGTGTAATAATTAATTAATCCAAGAAAACCTCTTAATTGTTTCAAGTTTCTAGGAGCTGGAAAATCATGGATTGCTTGAATCTTTTCAGGCTGTGGCTTAATGCCTTCTGTTGTCAAGATGTGACCCAAAAATTCTACCTCCTTCCTGAAAAATTTTGCCTTTTTTAATTTGAGTGTCATTCCGTGAGTCTCTAATCTCTCTAACAGTTCATCCAAATGTCTCATATGTTCTTCAAAACTGGTAGAAATACATAGTATATCGTCGACAAAATTTATGACGTGGTCACCGAGACCATGTAGAATAATATCAAGTCCCCTTAATAATGCAGCTGTGCTTGTTTTAAGACCAAAAGGTGTTACTGTAAATTCATAAACTTTACCCCTATATCGAAAAGCTGTGTATTTCATCGACTCTGGATGTAAAGGGATTTGCCAAAAGCTGTTAGTCAAATCGAGAGTCGACATTATTTTTGCAGAATGACATTTCTGAAAAACCTCTTCGATATTTGGAACTGACTCATGATTATTTTCCATAACTTGATTCAATTTCCTGGCGTCTAAGCATAGTCTAACTGAGTCGTCTTTTTTGACTACCGGTATTATGGGGTTAACCCACGGACTGCTAGATCTTCGTATGATTCCATAATCTAATAATTTTTCGATCTCTTTATCGACTTTTTCTCGATGCATGAGCGGCACATCGTAAGCATGAGCTACTATTAGCTTGTCTGCCGTAATCCTTAACTCGTGTTCATATACCGAGATTCGACCTGTATTTTTGCGAAAAACATTTCGTCTATTCCATAAGACTTGTCTATGGATCTGTTTTTGATTTTCGGAGAGTCCAGTTTGACTTACGATTTCATTTATTTCCTCAATTGTTATTTCATCGTTACGAAAGATCAAATTTTGTATTGGCTGAACGTTTTTTTTTATATTTTCTTTTGACTCTAATTCTATCACTGGCTTAATAATTTGCTGTTTTTCTTCTTTTTTTTCTTTCCTCGATTGACCATCAAGATCCTTTATTTCCTTTTTTATTCCCTCTTCAATTTTATTTTGAATTGAAATCTCCCTTTCTTCCTCATTTTCACTTTCAATAATTTTTTTTTCAGTAATTTCTTTTTTTATCTCTCCCATCTCAACAAATTTTTTAATTTCCTTAACATCTTTATCTTCAATTTCCTCTTTTACTTCTACAACCTTATTTTCTTTTTTATTTTCATCACTGGAAACCCCTTCATTTTTTTCAAATGACCCCACAGTGGGTATCACTTCAGTAACGTCATTGTATTTTACCTGCAGACTCATGTCCCCCAAATCAAACAACCCTTTTAATGGTTGCAGTGAATCCATACCCAACAATACGTCTCTTATTAAGCCAGGTATTATTAAATATTTTATAAACGTTTTTATTTTGCCAATTTGTGTTACAGCCAAAACTTGATATTTGATTTTCGTTAATTTTCCTTTAATGGCACCTTTTACCGTGACTCCCGTCACAGGCAAAAGAGGGCAATTTTTCAAAATTTCTCTATTTTCCAGATAAAATTCTTCAGAAATCGTAGTCACTTTGGATCCCGAGTCAACGAGGGCCGTCACCTGAATTCCCTCGATTTTTGCATAAATCTCAGGGCATTCAATTATTGGGACTTCCTCTGCGTTGATCTCCTCTCCCATCAGAAATTCTCGAGTATCAGAAAAAATAGTATTTATAGGAACTTCGCTCACTAGTGCATCGATTTGTCTATCCTTCTTATTTTTGTTTTCATTTAACGTTGTACCTCGCATATTCCTATTTTTATCATAACTATTTTCTTTTTTCTTTTGGTCTAATGCAGGTACAATGCCTATGCGTTTCCCGCCTGCGAAGTCGAGGGCAGCGGCTCTGGCGCAGTCACTAGCGTTTGAACATGCTGTGAATTCATACTATTGTTTGGAGGTGGCCCATATCCACTCCGAATTGGATTCGGAGGGCTCCAAATTTGATTTGTATTGTAATTGGGGCGATTTTCCCCGGCTGGCCTGCCATTTTGCTGATTGAAGCTGCCATGGCCAGTGCCCGACCTCTGATTATAATTAGCATTTTGGTAGCGATTTTGTTGGTTGTTCCAATTATGATACCCACTGTTATTATTCTGACTCCAATTGGGATTACCCTGTCTATTATTCTGCCAGTTTGTATTTGATCTATTTTGGTTATTTTGATATCCCCCTGAGTTATTCCAATTTTGCTGCGCCATCCGGAAAGGCCTATGCTCGTTGTTTTGACTCGGTTTATGAGGTGTTTGCAATACCTCCTCTTTCGCTGCGGTATTTACCGGCCCGCTTTGATCAAGTTTTTCTAAAAATTCGATAAGTTTTTCTAGCGTTTCGAATCCACGGCTTATTATTGTGGCCCTGATCTCTTCGGTGAAGTGCTGCGATAATGAAGCCACGATATCTGGATCGCTCGGAGGTGGAATTAAATCTCTAGCCGCCCCAAACATTCGGATGGCATACTCGACTCTCGTTAATTTTTTATCCTTTTCTGGATATTTCCCAAATTCTAAATCTTTTCGCACCTTTCTCTGAACATCGTGGCTCCAGAATCGATTCACGAACCTTTTTTCAACATCGTCGAAGCTATCTACCTGATCTTCGATTAAAACCCACCATTCTTTGGCTGATTTTTCCAGATTTTGACCCATTAAATATTTCATTTCCGAGACCGTGGGATTCGTTACCTCGCAATATTGCCTAAATTCTTTAATAAATTTAATTGGACGTTTATTACTTGATCCGTCAAATGTAGGTGGCTTTATTTTAATTTTATTCGGATGTAGAAAGGTTTCATTCCGAAACGTTCGCCTTTCTTGGCTATCTTCTTCTTCATCCGAATCATTACCTTCTGCAAATGTGTCACTGGGCCTTGGAATGATCCTGGTGCTCTCAGTGTTTGGCCTTTGGATCTTATCATTTTTTTCAAGTAATTCTACCCGATTTTTTATGGCATTAACGTCCAATTGAATTTGGGCAACATTTACCTCAACAACCGCGCTCTTCGATTCGTTTTCCTGCACTATTCTCGTCAGCCCAGTTACATGTTTTTTTACCGGCTCATAAATTTTAAGAACATCTGTAGCTATTTTCGCCTGCATAACCGTGAATTCCTCCGTGAACTCGGCTCTTAATTCGCTAGTCGCTTGATTGTTTCTTGCAATTTCGTTCCCCATTACCTGAACCTGTCTCTTCATGTCTTGCATCGACTCGATTAAACTCATTAATAATTGATTATTGATCTCACCAAATTCTATCCTACCGTGGTCTGATTTTGGAGTTCCAAATTCTTCTAATTTATTTTCATCTTTATTTTCTTCTGTTTCCCCAAAATTTGCCCTCGATTGATTAAATATCTCTCCCGCACCAGGAGGAGGAAGTGTAGTCGTAAGTTTGTTAGTCTTTATTTCATTTTCGGGATTTTGATACCCGGAATCCGCCGCAGCGTCCTCAAGTGGATTTTTATTATCCGCCATTTCAAAACCTCTAATAATTTTCATCAATTTTATTAGTTAAATCACTACCCTTGCTTTTCTTTGCAGTGCCCGCCCCACGTTGGGCGCCAAAGTTGTAACGGTACGCTTTATGAGAGCACGCCGTTACGCGTGAATTCGAGCTTCTTATATGGTAAAGGAGCGGGCATGAAAGAAAAACGGAAGCGTGATAGAAATTAAGTAACAAAATAACAGAATTTTTATTCAATGTAGTTTGAGTGTTTTTAACATGAGTTTTGTTTCCGATATTTTTCTTTTGTTTCGCAAATCAATTGAATTATAATGTTCTTTCGACTTGAGTTCGCAACAAAAATTGATAAATTATTTTCTACTTCCGCACGCAAAGGATTTCCAATTATTAAATCTCGCCAGTCAATAAGTTTTAGTTAAACGCAAATTACATGGACCCGCAAAAACATTAAATCTCGCAAATAATAATTTCGCAATTAACAAGGATCGCCAAATATTTCAATTATAAATTCTTCCATCAAATTAATAAATCTCGCAAAATATTTCGATTATAAATTTTAAATTTTGCTAATCATAAATTTCGCAATCAAAAAGCATACAGAGTTTCGCACGATAAAAATAAGTTCCGCAAAACAATCCAACAATAAATTATAATTCTCGTAATCAATTTACTAAGTTCCGCAAATATTTAAATTATAGATCTCGCAAATAATAAAGAATAAATTTCGCAAATTATAAATTTGATATTTGGCGCGAATAATAAGTTTCTCAAAATTCCGCTTACACGTAATTTAAAAATTTCGTCAATCGCAAATTATAAATTTCCTAAGTCCCTGAGCTAGATAAGAGCGTTTTGATCAATCAGTCATAAAGTTGTTATTAAATTTGAATGAAAGCAAGTCTTTTAATTTTACTGCTCAGAGAATATCGAGAGATTGGAGTATCCGGAATCTTAGGGCCGAACGTACCCGAACTGCCCCAGCCCTCCAGATACGGCAAGGTAGGAAGAAAAGGTTATAGGAAATCTATCAGGGTTCTTGAGACCAAACGGAATCGCAAGGTCCCGGCCCCCCCGAACTAGATCGGATACACACAGGAAGAATCTGGTTTCCACACGGAATCGCATGAAACCCGCCCTCTTCACTGTGGTGGAAATTATTTTTCTTGATTCTCTGAGAGTATCTTTTATGAAATAGTATGACTGATTGATAAATTGTGTAATGCGGATCTGAAGTGCTCAATCTCAGATCGGCTAATGTATTGCGTAATGCGGATCTAGCGAGGTAGGGCTAGATCGGCGGTGTGCGTATTCTTATTGCGTATGCGGGTCTAGCGTGATGAGGACTAGACTGGCCCCGAGGCTTCTGCGCTCGCCCTTTTTATATCCGCGAAAAACAATGGAAAATAATAATAATAATTATGGCGGAATTCATTCTCGATTCTCATTCGCTCTGCAAGATAATCTCAAACCCGATTTATTTCTCTAAATTTTCTTATTGGTTAATAGTTATTCTTGTTGCGAATGAGAATCGATATTTTTTTTGATTCGCTGCTCTCGAAAATTAATGATTCGCCGATTTTTGTGACTGGCTATACGAGAATACTTCTGATTCGCCGATTTTCGTGATTGGCTATACGAGAACACTTCTAATTTACCGATTTTCGTGATTGGCTATGATCGGAAAGAGCGCGAGTCTGTTTGAATTCGAATTTCAGACTTAAAATTTCTTTAATAAAATTTTCTTTAATTATTATCTTATTTTACTCTGAGATTTGTTCGATTTAGTATGCGCAATGTTCCTTGAAAAGATGCGTTCGATAATTTACTCAAAGAGTTAAGTTATTTAAGTTATTTTTCATAAAAGCAATTTTTAAAGCGATCTATGCCGTATCGGTCGATATACGGGCCCGGACGCTGGCGCCGCGGTTGAGCGATGCGCGTACTCGCGCTCTACTGCGTCGGTATATTGGCGCGCGGTGTCGTTCGTCTCAATACATATATATCGGGCATAATAAACCCGATTAATTAATCCGGAATAAGAGTTCCGTGTGAACGTAGTAGTCATTGCTCTCTCTCTCTGTCTCTCTCTCTCCAGCTGTCACTGGAGACTGACTTTGATGAAAATGTGTCTTGAGGCGTGCGATGAGGCCTATCATGGTGTTGTATACAGACACGTCAAATTCTTGGATGTGTTGGTAACTTTTGCATAATCTTGAGCCCGTGCAAAGTTTTTTTCTCAGCAATTACGCGACCGATCATACTGATTTTGGGCGCAATCGAAAGAGAATTTCTTAATTAGCTAAAAGTTCAATTTTTGAGTTCCTCAATTGCTTCTGTGCTTCGTAATTCAATAAAATGACATGCCAATTTTACTCCCACCACCGCGAAAAGTTTTGTTTCGAGAAAGTATAGTTTCGGCGAGCCTCGGGCCAGCAGACGACAGGGCTGTCAATGTACTTGTCCCGAGACTCTACCGAGTCTCTTGATAAGCAGGTTGTTCCAGGACAAAACAGAAATAAGAAAATAAAGCCAAATTACAATTTAAATTTATTTATTACAAAAAACGCAGGAGACACACAAAAAGCGAAACAGTCAAAAATAGCGTACAGGTCGTTAAATAACAAAGCGTGCAAATTAATAAACAGAACAGCGTGCGATAATTAATAAAACAAAAACAAAGCGGAAATAAAAGAAAAATTGTTTATTCATTTTGTAAATCTAGAAAATCCTCGTGGATTTTCGTACAGTAAGTTGCAACGATTCTTATTACTCTCGAATCTTCGTGTTCGTTAGGAATTCGAACACATCGCAAACAAAACAAAAATAACAAACAAAGCAAATAAAAATTTGAAAGAAAAATAGAAACAATTTTCGTAAATCCGGTGACGCGATCGAAATCTCTTCATAAATTTATCCGCGAGATTTTGTTTTGTAAAACGCATCGTTAATTTCGAATAAATTTCATTTGTTATATTTTTTCACATAAAAACCGCGTTTTTTCACGTTCTTTCATACCTGCTCCTTTTAATTTAAGAAGCACGAACCGACGCGTAGCGACGTGCACTCGGTCGATAAGTGTATAACGTTACAATATATGTTATATATATGTTATATATGTTATATATATGTTATATATATATATGATTTTTTTTCAATCGAAAATCACCAAACGGATTTCAATGAATCTTTCACGGGATTTAAGATCATGATTCAAACTGAATTTGGGGTTCTACGAATTTTTGTTATCTTAATTTTTACGGGAATACGAAAAAAATGACGAAAAAAATACGAGAAAAATGAATTCCTCATTTTTCATAATTATATAAAACTGATGAAACTCTGAACGGAATAATTCATGTATCCAAATATTCTCTAATGTGTGGTTTACAGTGAGGATAAATCCCACACACCGGTGTAGTGCGGACGCTACCCTTTGTCTCATGTAACATATTTCACAATCCGTTAAATAAAATTTTTGAAATTGGAAAAATAATCAGCTAGAAATGGCTAGATGCGCCTGTCCTATGCAGCGGGCGAAGCCCGCGGGCACAGCTAGTTTTCTTACAAAATTGATGATCATAAATTTTTATTATTGATTCGATATAAACTTAAAAACCCAAAAGTTCCCCTAGGGAAAAAAAGGTCAGGACAAGTACATTGACGGTTGCTTCTTTTCTGATGATATCGAAACAAGTGTGGAAAAAAAATTTTCCATAAAATAAGAATTGTGAAAAAAAATTCCATAAAAAAAAATCATGAACCTTGCTGAAAATTATTTCACCACCATTGAAAAAAAATTTACGAATTAGTAGAAAACGTATTTAAAATAAAAAAATAAATTTGTAATTATTTTGTAAAGTAGAAAAAAATTGAAATAGAATGTGAAAAAATGTTGAATAAACCACTCGAAATAATTGCGAACAAAAATAACCGAAAAATGTCGCTAGGATACATTTTTAAAACCGATGACCCATTTTTCTCATCTTATTCTAAAGGAGGATCGACTAAATGAGTTTAAAAAGTTTCCATCGAAGTTACGTGCAGCATTAAAATTTATGATATCATTTCGAGGACAAGTATTTATTGGTGATTCGGAATATTCATTTCTACGGGACGCATCAGAAACTTGAAAAAGTAGAAAAGAATCAAAAAAGTTATCATCTAATTGTAAGTTACGTGCAGCACTAAAAATTATGATATCAATTCGAGGACAAGTATTTTATTTTATCAGTAATTTGCAATTTTGCCATTATGAAACTATGTTTCCATAAGGGTTGAGAATACGTCCAGCTCAGGACGTCTGATCGAAATTACTAAAAATGAACAACCATAAAAAATCCCAAAATCTTGCTTTCCGACAACTAGAACCATACCAACCCATTTTTTAAAAACATATTTCGGTCCAAGGAACAGTGAAGTCATGAGTTACTTTGTGACAGCAGAAACGTATAAGAAATCTTTCTGCCCATGACTTTTTGGTAAAATGGCTGATTCAAAAAAATCACATCGAAGGGGAAGTCATTTGTTACTTTATGGTGGTAGAGACTTATAAGAAAATCGATTCGTCCCGTACTTTAAGAATCCCCTGATATCATTCACAACATTTGACGTCAATTGGATCGGTACAAATTATGTTTAAATACGTGTTAAAAGTACTTGTCCGGCCCATCACTTTTTATTCAAATTGCTCATTCAAATGAAAATCAAAGAAAAAGTTGAAATTATTGAACAGTAAACCAGCCGCTACCACGTCTCTTAATATAAGAAAAAAAATTTACTTTGAATTCCAGGAAACGCTCATGTCATACTCAACGTTTAATGATTTTAACCGGATCAAATTGTGTCCGCGAATGAACTCGAAAATTTCTTGAAATGCGACGTATTTTCGGTTTAATGTTCTCAGCAATAATATAGGTTGTTTCTTATGTCGAATAGAATTTTCCCGCTAGAAGAATCGAAGAGTAAAAAATGCCGTCATTGCAATATAATCTAAAGGGCTACCGAATCAAATTGTGTACGTGAATAAACTCGATAACTTCCTTATATGCGACTTATTATCAGTTTAATGTTCTCAGCAATATAGTATAGGTTGGTTCTTATACCGAATAGAATTTATCCGCTGAAAGAAATTAGAAGTAAAAAATGCCTCCATTGCAATATAATTTGAGGGGTTATCCTAGATAGTTAGAAATTTTCATTGTCCTAAGAGCATTTTTTGATGGACGACCAATAATATCCCTTGTATATTACAGAAAAGTTCCATTACATTTTTTTTACAATTGATACAATTAAGTTAAAATACCTGGAGGTATTTTTCTCAATTTCCTGATTTGAAGCAATTTGAATTGCTTCAATTTTTTCAACTTTGATGAGCAATTTGAATAAAAAGTGATGGGCCGGACAAGTACTTTTAACACGTATTTAAACATAATTTGTACCGATCCAATTGACGTTAAATGTTGTGAATGATATCAGGGGATTCTTAAAGTACGGGACGAATCGATTTTCTTATAAGTCTCTACCACCATAAAGTAACAAATGACTTCCCCTTCGATGTGATTTTTTTGAATCAGCCATTTTACCAAAAAGTCATGGGCAGAAAGATTTCTTATACGTTTCTGCTGTCACAAAGTAACTCATGACTTCACTGTTCCTTGGACCGAAATATGTTTTTAAAAAATGGGTTGGTATGGTTCTAGTTGTCGGAAAGCAAGATTTTGGGATTTTTTATGGTTGTTCATTTTTAGTAATTTCGATCAGACGTCCTGAGCTGGACGTATTCTCAACCCTTATGGAAACATAGTTTCATAATGGCAAAATTGCAAATTACTGATAAAATAAAATACTTGTCCTCGAATTGATATCATAATTTTTAGTGCTGCACGTAACTTACAATTAGATGATAACTTTTTTGATTCTTTTCTACTTTTTCAAGTTTCTGATGCGTCCCGTAGAAATGAATATTCCGAATCACCAATAAATACTTGTCCTCGAAATGATATCATAAATTTTAATGCTGCACGTAACTTCGATGGAAACTTTTTAAACTCATTTAGTCGATCCTCCTTTAGAATAAGATGAGAAAAATGGGTCATCGGTTTTAAAAATGTATCCTAGCGACATTTTTCGGTTATTTTTGTTCGCAATTATTTCGAGTGGTTTATTCAACATTTTTTCACATTCTATTTCAATTTTTTTCTACTTTACAAAATAATTACAAATTTATTTTTTTATTTTAAATACGTTTTCTACTAATTCGTAAATTTTTTTTCAATGGTGGTGAAATAATTTTCAGCAAGGTTCATGATTTTTTTTTATGGAATTTTTTTTCACAATTCTTATTTTATGGAAAATTTTTTTTCCACACTTGTTTCGATATCATCAGAAAAGAAGCAACCGTCAATGTACTTGTCCTGACCTTTTTTTCCCTAGGGGAACTTTTGGGTTTTATATCACGTCTTTTTTCTCAAAACTTCTTCAATCTTGTTTTGATAGCAAAAGGACTTTGGTTTGAATTTCTATAAGATACTTTGTTAGTACATTTTTAAAGATTCTATGCTGATAGTACAAACATGTCTAACGTTAACATTCTATATTGAAAACTTGTATTGTCAGTAATCAAGAGACTCGGTAGAGTCTCGGGACAAGTACATTGACAGCCCTGTCGTCTGCTGGCCCGAGGCTCGCCGAGACTATACTTTCTCGAAACAAAACTTTTCGCGGTGGTGGGGGTAAAATTGGCATGTACTTTTATTGAATTACGAAGCTCAGAAGCAATTGAGGAACTTAAAAATTGAACTTTTAGCTAATTATGAAATTCTCTTTCGATTGCGCCCAAAATCAGCATGATCGGTCGCGTAATTGCTGAGAAAAAACTTTGCACGGGCTCAAGATTATGCAAAAGTGACTAACACATTCAAGAATTGACGTGTCTGTATATAACACCATCAGAGGCATTTTGATGCCTCTCGAGTTTCTGATTGGTTGGTCTGACGCACGCATACTCAGTGAATTCAGACGTATCGGTGAAACGTAGCAGCCTACACAGCAGCATGAAAAAATTCGAAAAACGATAGACGGGTGTCAGTGTCATAATAAAATGAAACCAGCCGCGGTTTGATAAAAAGTACAGTTAATGAGTGATAAAAAATAATAGAAAAAATAAACGTTCTTTAGAAATCACGGTTATGTTGTTGCAGTGAACTTTTACACCGTGTTATAATCCGTATCCCGATTAACCTTTTACACCGAGAGAAATGAATCGTTATCAACAAATTTTTTGTTGGGTCTATCTATTTATTTTATTAAAATTGGTGGTGTGGTGTCATAATATTAAGAAAACCTGACGTACATAATAAACATCAAAAAAGTTATTCAAGTGCCATCAATATTTAAAAGCGTTTTTATTACCCAGCTGCGATAAATCTAGGTTAACCTAAAACTTGGAGTCAGAAATTTCATTTCGGGAACCCGCAATTATTGTATATATGTATTGATTTATTGATGAATTCGAATAAAAAATCACAATAAATGTGTGCTGATTATATTTATTGTTTCATCATTATCTATTGAACTGTCATATTTTTTAACTCCAGACTGCCCGCAGGTCAAGTTTCACCAGTTTGCTGGAAAATGTGTTTGCTATGCAATTATACTTCTTTGCTTCCACTGCGGCAACATAAGTTGAAAGATTTGTTACAAAAAGACTTTAGTTGCTCGTTAATTGACAGGATAAAATTGTTTCTCATTGTGACCTAATGAATACACCAGAACTTTAAGAAATATTTTGGGTTCAGTGTATGCCAAATTATTCACTTTCCGCTCCGATTGTGTATAATGATATCTAAAAGTTGTTTTGAAAAGTCTTCGGGTGCTTTTTTTCTGAGAGTATCAAAATTGGTATCGGTGAGATGCAGCGAGCACCTACAAAGTTTCACAACTTTATGAAGCGACCAGTACATTGAGTTTTCCCATTTTCCATCTCTTATTGTAGAATTATTGATTTATGAATTCATAACAAAAAGTCTTTGACTGCTTACTTTTCGATGAGCTCAAAATTTTGTCTGCGACTAGCCACGGAAACGACAGAAATTACTGAATTTCGTTGGACTCAATGTGCACTATGTTCATTCACTTTCCTTTACTACATGTGTCATTAGGAATTTGAAAAAAATATTTCAGGAAGTCATCACCGGGTTCTTTTTCTTCAGTAGGATCAAAATTCTGTCATCGGTATGCAGCGGATGCCTATAAAGTTTAGAATTTCTGCGAAGCGACATGTGTACCAAGTATTTCCACTTTTTGGCTCCAACTGTGACATATGAATTGGAAAACTTGTTATAAATATCTTCAGCGGCTTGTTCTTGAACAGCTAGGACCGAAATTGCTGTTTTTGAAACCCCATCGTCGATGCCTGAAATAGTTTTGAATTCTGTTGGACTTGAAGTACGCTGTGTTTTTTTGCTTTTCTTCTTTAGTACTGGCATGAACAATTGGAAAAGTAGTTTCAAATTGTTTTCCGCTGTTTTAATTCTATTAGTATCAAAAACTAGATAAGTAGAATGCAGCGGACACCTGCAAACTTTGGAAATTTTTTGCAGCGACAAGTGTGCTAAGTATTTCCGCTGTTCAGATTTGATTGTGGTAATGAGAGTTTGAAAAACTATTATAAAAAGTCATCGGAGGCACATTTTTGGATGGGATTGAAATTTCTGGCTTGAAAACGGAAGTTGTTTCGGGGGAAGTCTTCGGATACACTTTTTCTGATGATATGAAAAATTCTGTAATCAGAATGCAACGAATACATACAACTTTTGAAAATTTCTTGAAGCAACATATGAAGCATTGGAATACAGCGGATACCTACAAACTTGGACATTTCTGTGAAGCGGCTTGTGTGCCAAGTGTCTTCACTTTTTAGCTTCAACTATGGCATATGAATTAAAAAATTTGTTACAAATGTCATCGGCTACTCATTTTCGTTAAGCTTGGAGTGCGCTGTATTTTTTAGCTCACCCTCTTGAGTTCTGGCATATTTAATTCAAAAAGTCTTTCGCTGCCTTTTTTCTGTAAGTATCAAAAAGTAGATAATTGGAATGCAGCAGATAACTGCAAACTTTGATAATTTCGTGAAGTAACATGTGTACTATTTGTAAGTATTTCCACTTTTCATCGTTGATGGTAGTATTATGATATTCAAATATGATAACAAAATGTCATCGGAAGAACATTTTTGGATAGAATACGAATTTTCGTCTTCAGAAAATGATGAATCTATCAAAATGTTTCCAATTTTGTTAGATCAAGTGACCATTATGATTTGTCACCCTTCGACTTCTATTTTGGCAAAATGAATTAAAAAATCGGTTTCAGCAATCAATCATCGCTCTTTTTCCGGAAGTATCAAAATATGTATCATCGGAATGCAGCAGATTTTTGGCTTCGATTCGGCATAATAAATTGAAACATTTTTTATGTTCAATAAGTTCCTTCCATGGTCGCTATGGTTCTGGTTGCATTGAGATTTGTGCGAGACTAATGCAACTGATACAACTGTCCTTATCTGATAGTTTTAATGACTTAATTTAATTGCTAAGGTAGGATTCTGGTTTAAATTTGTCCGCATTGCCTAATATGTTGTTTTAGAGTACCCATAAAATTCTGCTATAACTCTTTGAAACTCAACGAGAATATGATAAAAACTGACACCTCTTATTCTCATTGTATTCCTTCAAAGGTAATGAAGAATATCAAGACTTTACCTCGTTGTTGACAAAAAGTAAAATTATTATTTTTTTTTTTTTTATAATTTCGTGAAAAAAAGAGTTTTTATCCTGAAATTGGATGTTAGATGTTAGAAGCCGAAATTAATATCTCGCCTAAAAATCAAGATTCTCCCATGCTTTTCCATCTCAAAGGGGCAACAGAAACAAAAGTTGCAGAAAAAAATTCCAATCTTTCTTGAGACAAGCCAAAGTAACGTAATTTCATCTACAATTCCGTGAAAAAACGAGTTTTTATCCTGAAATTATATGTTACAAGCCGAAATTCATATCTCGCTTAAAAATCAAGAATCTCCCATGCTTTTCTGTATCGAAGGGGCAAAAGAAACTAAAGTTGCATGGAAAAAATCACAATCGCCTTGGAGACAAGCTAAGGTAACGTTTTTTCAATAACAATATCGTGAAAAAACGAGTTTTTATCCTAAAATTGGATGTTACAAGCCGAAATTCATATCTCGCCTAAAAATCAACATTCTCCCATGCTTTTCCGCCTCGAAGGGGCAAAAGAAACTAAAGTTGTAGGGAAAAAATCCCAATCGCCTTGGAGACAAGCTAAGGTAACGTTTTTTCAATAACAATATCGTGAAAACCGAGTTTTTATCCTGAAATTGGATGTTACAAGTTGAAATTCATATCTCGGCTGAAAATCGAGATTCTCCTATGCTTTTCCATCTCAAAGGGGCCAAATAACCTAAAGTTGCTGAAAAAATTTCCTCCATGCCCGGGTGAAAAAACAAGGCTATGTTTTTTCACTTCCAATTTAGTGCAAAAACGAGTTATTATCCTGAAGTTGAATGTTACTAGCCGAAATTCATATCTCACCTGAAAATCGAGAATCTTCCATGCTTTTTCATCTCAAAAGGGCAAAAGAAACTAAAAATGCAATAAAAAATCCTTATCACCCTGGAGACAAGCTAAGGTTACGTTTTTTTCATTTATCATTTTCATTTTTCAATGTAGCATGTTAACTTGAATCTTATCGATAACCTCAGTCGTTACTCGTATCAACTTGCAGAGAGGGCTCAACTACGGATGAACTAGTAACGAATTTGCAAGGGTTGAGATGTGGATTAGACCTCTTTGGGATACCATGTTTAAAAAAACGCGCCTGGAACTCTACCTCTTTGGTGGAGCGGAAAAACTTCGCGATATACAATTTTTACGTTAGGCATGTCTGTACCATGAACATAGAATCTTTAAAAATGTACTAACATAATAACCCATAGAAATTTAAACCAAAATCTTATTATCATCAAAAAAAGGTTCAGGAATTTTTGAGAAAAAAGCTGTGATATCAAACCCAAAAATTCCCCTAGGGAAAAAAAAAGGTAGGGACAAGTACATTGATGGTCCCTCGTTTTCTGATGATATCAAAAAAGTATAAAAAAAATTCTATAAAAAACATCATGAACCTTACTGAAAGTGATTTCAGCTCAATTGAAAAAAAAAATCATAATTCAGCAAAAAACATTATTGAAAAAATATAAAACTATAAATCTGTAATTATTTTGTAAAGTGAAAAAAATTCTAATGAACCGTGAGAAAATCTTAAATACACCACTCGAAAACATTGCAGACGTAAATAACCAAAAAATTTCACTTGAAAACATTTTAAAAACCGATGCCCCACTCTTCTCATCTTATTAAAAAGGAGGAATGATTAAATGAATTGAAAAACTTTCTATCTAAGTTACGTACAGCATTAAAATTTATGATATCATTTCGAGGCCAAGTATTTATTGGTAATTCGGAATATTCATTCCTATGGGATGCATGAAGAACTTGAAAGAGTTCTACTAATAATTCTAAAAAGTTACCAAGTTACGTGCAGTACCAAAATTTATGATATCAACTCGAGGCCAAGTATTTTTTTAGTAATTCGGAGTATTCATTCCTACGGGACGCATCAGAAACTTGGAAAAGTTCTGAAGAATCGAAAAAGTTACCATCGAAGTTGAGTCCAGCACTAAAAATTATCATATTAATTCGAGGAGAAGTATTTTATTGATATATCGCAATTTTAACATTATGAACTTATGTTCTTATAAGGGTTGAGAATACTCGTCTGGCTCAGAACGTTTTATCGAAATGACTAGAAAATCAACAACCATAAAAATCCCCAAAATCATGCTTTCCGACAATTAGAACGAACCAACCCATTTTTTTCAACATATTCTGGCCCAAAGAGCAGTGAAGTCATGAATAACTTTTCGACAGCAGAAACTTATAAGGAATCTTCCTGCCTATGACTTTTTGATAAAATGGCTAATCCAAAAAAATCACATCGAAGGGGAAGTCATTTGTTACTTTATGGTGGTAGAGACTTATAAGAAAATCGATTCGTCTCCGACTTTTAGGATCCCCTGATATTATTCACAACATTCGACGTCGATTGGATCGGTACAAATTATGTTTAAATACGTGTTGAAAGTACTTGTCCGGCCCATCACTTTTTATTCAAATTGCTCATTCAAATCAAAATCAAAGAAGTTGAGTCATGTGTTAATTTTATGGAATAGTAATACCAGCCCCTATCGCGTCTGTTAACATAAGAAAAAAATTTTCTCCGAATTCCAGGAATGGCTCGTGTCAAATCCAACGTTTGACAATGTTTTTAACTGGATCAAATTGTGTCCGTAAATCAACTCGAAAATTTCTTGGAATGCAACGTATTATCAGTATAATGTTCTCAGCAATAGTATAGGTTGTTTTTATGCAGAATAGAATTTTTCCGCCAAAATAAACGAAGAGTAAAAAATGCCGTAATTCCAATATAATCTAGAGGCTACCGAATCAAATTTTGTACGCGAATAAACTCGATAATTTCTTAAAATGCGACTTATCATCAGTTCAATGTTCTCAGCAATAGTATTGGTTGGTTCTTATACCGAATAGAATATGTCTGCTGAAAGAAATGAGGAGTAAAACAGGTCGTCATTGCAATATAATCTGCGGGGTTATCATAGGTGGTTAGAAATTTTTATTGTGTCGCGTGCATTTTTTCATGGATACACAATAAGATCCCTTGTATATTACACGAGAGTTCCATTACATTCTTTTACAATTAATAGAATTGAGTTAAAATACCTGAAGGTATTTTTCTCAATTCCCTGATTTCCATTCTCCTGATTCAAGAGCCCTGATTTTGATTTGAATGAGCAATTTGAATAAAAAGTGATGGGCCGGACAAGTACTTTTAACACGTATTTAAACATAATTTGTACCGATCCAATCGACGTCGAATGTTGTGAATAATATCAGGGGATCCTAAAAGTCGGAGACGAATCGATTTTCTTATAAGTCTCTACCACCATAAAGTAACAAATGACTTCCCCTTCGATGTGATTTTTTTGGATTAGCCATTTTATCAAAAAGTCATAGGCAGGAAGATTCCTTATAAGTTTCTGCTGTCGAAAAGTTATTCATGACTTCACTGCTCTTTGGGCCAGAATATGTTGAAAAAAATGGGTTGGTTCGTTCTAATTGTCGGAAAGCATGATTTTGGGGATTTTTATGGTTGTTGATTTTCTAGTCATTTCGATAAAACGTTCTGAGCCAGACGAGTATTCTCAACCCTTATAAGAACATAAGTTCATAATGTTAAAATTGCGATATATCAATAAAATACTTCTCCTCGAATTAATATGATAATTTTTAGTGCTGGACTCAACTTCGATGGTAACTTTTTCGATTCTTCAGAACTTTTCCAAGTTTCTGATGCGTCCCGTAGGAATGAATACTCCGAATTACTAAAAAAATACTTGGCCTCGAGTTGATATCATAAATTTTGGTACTGCACGTAACTTGGTAACTTTTTAGAATTATTAGTAGAACTCTTTCAAGTTCTTCATGCATCCCATAGGAATGAATATTCCGAATTACCAATAAATACTTGGCCTCGAAATGATATCATAAATTTTAATGCTGTACGTAACTTAGATAGAAAGTTTTTCAATTCATTTAATCATTCCTCCTTTTTAATAAGATGAGAAGAGTGGGGCATCGGTTTTTAAAATGTTTTCAAGTGAAATTTTTTGGTTATTTACGTCTGCAATGTTTTCGAGTGGTGTATTTAAGATTTTCTCACGGTTCATTAGAATTTTTTTCACTTTACAAAATAATTACAGATTTATAGTTTTATATTTTTTCAATAATGTTTTTTGCTGAATTATGATTTTTTTTTTCAATTGAGCTGAAATCACTTTCAGTAAGGTTCATGATGTTTTTTATAGAATTTTTTTTATACTTTTTTGATATCATCAGAAAACGAGGGACCATCAATGTACTTGTCCCTACCTTTTTTTTTCCCTAGGGGAATTTTTGGGTTTTAAAATATATCACACGATCGAAAGCTACTATTTATTAGTAAAATATTCAAATTACCAGTGGTAAATGTTTAAAAGATCAATGTACGCCACGGATAGAGCATTAAAGTTGAATCTAAAGTTTTCACATAATCCAAGCTTCATACAACGCCATCTTGGTTGGTTCATTTTATTTCGAGTCCTTCAGGGCTAGCGATGAAGATATTGTTGAGAAAAGGGCAATTGAAGTCGTCACCAACAATGAAAACGTACAAAGAGAGGATTAAAAGGTAAAAATTACCATTACCGTAATAGAAACTGGAGACGACCTTGAATGTTCGGTAAATTTTACCTTGCCCACTTTATATTTGGATGAAATTAAAATACAATCCCATCTCTATTACAAGGAACTCTATTTCGTTCTATATAAATATACACTATGCTCTATAGAATTTCGCAACCATTCAAGGTCGTCCACGGTATCTATATGGTAACGGTAACTTTTACTTTTTGATTTGCTCAATGTACATACTTGTGATATTTGAGTTTTGACAGAGACCCTAGATTTTTATTTGAATTAGCAATTTGATTAAAAAGTGATGGGCTGCACAAGTACTCCTGAAACGTATTAAAACATAATTCATTCCGATTGAATCGACGTCGAATGTCGTGTATGATACCAGGGTATTCTGAAATTCGGAGAAGAATATTTTCTTACAAGTTTCTGCTGCTTAAAAGTAACGCATGACTTCACCTTTAATTGGATTTCCATTTGAATTGCAATTTTAATATTAAAAGTTAATCATTTTGTTAAGTATTTTTAGTATACGTCGATGTTAATATCTTCTTAATCATCAAAAAAATACTTGTCTTCGTATTGATATCCTAATTGTTTCAGCTGCACGCAACTGGGATAGTGACCTTTTTATTAATTTTTCAGTAAAGTAATTCTCCTAAGACAGCACTCATAAGAGGTTTTTTGCTCATCTTGATACGGCTGAGTTTTTAATCTCTTAATTCCTGTTTTGTTTCGTAGAAATAAATTTTCTGAATTACCAACAAATACTTGGGCTAGTATTGATATCATAAATTTTTCATGCAGCATGTAACTTAGATGGCGACCTTTTTCATTCATTTTTTGACTATTAATTCTTGTAAGGGACCAATTATACGTGGGTTATCGTCTAGATAACCTAACGTTTAAATGTTTTTTTTTAGATTCCTAAGATGTATCGAAAAAATCTTTTTTTTTTCGAATTCCACAAACAAATTTTTCCATATTATGCCAAAAGATGTAGTTAGCCAAAAGGAAAACTTGAAATGAATTTTTCGCGCCGGCGCACTGCGTGCTTCGATTGTCCATAAGAATGACACTTGAAAAAAAAAAAACTCCGTTCGATATTGGTTTACATCGCGCGAAAAGAAATTTTCACAGATGTTCCGCTGATGTATTTTTGTACATGATAACAATCCCTACAAGAAAAAAGTTTCTGGAGCGAAATAGTTCAGATCAACCGTTTATTAGTTATAACCGTTTAAAAATTAGGATGTATCGAAAATCCTTTTTTTTCCGAGCTCCACTAGCACTTTAATTCATATTATGGCAAAAGATAATTTTCGAACTTTTTTTGTAGGGAATTTTATTCCATACAAAAATACGCGGCATATCTGTGAAAATGTTTTTTTAGGCCGATTCGAAACAACATCTAACATAACATAGTTTTTTTTTCAAGTTATTCTTACGGGAAACTTGGTCTAACTTGGTCTTTTGGCATGATAGGGAAAAAATTGCTTGTGGAGCTCGGAAAAAAGAGATTTTTTCAATACACCCTAATCTTTAAACGGTTTTAACTATTGAACGGTTGATCAAAGCTATTTGCCTCTAGAAACTTTTTTGGTAGTTTGTAGTCCACAAAAATACGTTGGCGGCATATCTGTGGGATTGTTTTTCGGTCGATGTGAAACAATATCTAAGGGAGTTTTTTTTTACGCCTTATTCTTATGAAAAATCGAAGCACGTGGTGCGCCAGCCCGATGAATTTATTTCAAGCTTCTTTTCTCAAAATTTTCTTAAAAGTAATCAGAATTCCGTAAAATTGACCAGGCAACTTTGGATTCTTGACTTTTTATCAAATAGGCTCGCTAGGTTGTCATGTGGTGGTTAATGGTAGTGTTAATAAAATGATTAGTTATTTGTCATTATTAATAAATGATTAATTACTAGCTCTATCATAAAGTTAACCAGCCAAAGTTAATTTTATGTAAAATGATTCCGATGACATGTTTTATCAATGTAGAGTTGCTTGGTGGTTATAAATTGACAAGTTACAACTTTTGTTATCACTAGTCATGAAATATTTTTTTTTTCAAATTCAACATTCAGTCAGCTGATAAAATAAACCCAGTCAGCCAAATATTTTTTTTTTCAACTAATTTTATTTCGCTGACCGTTATTCAATAGAAAATCGCTTGGTGGTGCTTGGTTGGTAATAAGTTTTACCATCATCTAATTAATCATTCAATAACATTTGAAAAAATTCAATGTTCAGTCAGCTGATAGAATAAACCCAGTAGGTCAAATGTTTTTTCTGCAACTAATTTTATTCCACCGACCGTTATTCTATAGGAAATCGCTTTGCGTTGCTTGTTTGGTAATTAGTTTTGCTACCATACTGATTTAACATATATTAACTCCAAGGCAAGCGATAAAAACGCTCTGATTGGTCGATTGAACGGAAATTTTTTTAACTTTTCGGCGTAAGACATAAAACGAGATCACATCGTACGATCACAGATACACAGATTTTTAAAGACTCAATTTCTCGTGAAATCGAAAGTAACAATTTGAGGATTTCGGATTTGACGGAATTGGCAGAAGATCGCATTTCAAAGCTCAAGAATAAGATTGTCTTTTTTGAGGAATTGATTACATAGAAACGTGTTTATTACTGAGCCTATAATAATGTATCATCGTTATCACGATAAAAGTCATTTTGGCAATGGTTTTTTTTACAACATTATTAAACAAACAAACTCAACGTAAAACGTAAAATCAAGTATTTACGTGAAGTATAGCAAAAGTGAAGTAAAAAGAATCATCACATGAAAGTAAAAAATGACGTTGTCAAGTTAAAGTAAAGTGCAGTAAACGAAAAATCAATTAACCAAATACAAGAGGAAATACATGATAGCGTGAAAACGGGGAAATCCTGCCGCGTCCCATCATGTACTATGACCACTTGTTATCGACCGATGGTAATTTCCTCGAAATTATATTTTTTCTTATTATAATCACATTGATGAATGATACTCGATCTTGCTTTAGCTGACCCTGGGAACATTACTGATAATCAGATCATTATTTCTAGAAGTGCTGCGAGCGCTATATAAAATTGACCTTTCCATCTTGACTTTTGCCTGTCTTTAAATTTATAATGATTTTTGAGCAGGGAAGTGAAAAAACAGAACGTACTTTGGTCCAACAAACTTGAAATTTTTTGGATATATTGATTGCGTTCTAAAGCCCGAAATTTTTATTCCATTCAAAAATGTGCATCCGATGACTTTTTATAATAATCTTTCAATCTCTTATTACCACAATCAAATCTGAAAAGTTGAAATACGAGTAAATGGATTTTACTAATAATGGAATAATAGCAGCGAAAATCTATTTGAAATGTCTTTTGAAATTCATAATGCTAGAACTAAAGAGAGAAAGCAAAATAAGCACAGCGAACTTTAAGTCTGACAGAATTCAAAACTTTTCCATGCATCGATGGGGTTTCAAAGACAGCAATTGCTATCGCAGCTATTCAGAAACCGCTGAAGACTTTTGTAACAAGTTTTTCAATTCATATATGCCACAGTCGGAGCTGAAGAGTGGAAATACTTGGTACCCATGCCGCTCCGCAGATGTTTCACAGTTTGCAGGTACCGCTGTATACCGATGACACAAATTTTGATATTATCATAAAAACAGCACCCGACGACTTCCTCTTTTTCTTTTTTCTTTTTTAAGTTTATTATGATACATCGGAACAAAAGAAATGAAAGAACATATCGCACATCGGGTCTAACAAAATTGAGAAATTTTGCATGTTTTCATGGCCATTCCCAGACAAAAATTTTGATTGCATTGAAAAATAATCAACCGAAGGCTATTTGTAATGAATATTCCAATTGATAGTGCCACATTCACACACAACACATGGAAATACTCAACGTACACGTCACTTCATAAAGTTGTCAAACTTTGTAGGTGACCGCTGCATCTTAGCGACACAAATTTTTATACCCATTAGAAAAAAAGCATCGGTAGTCTTTTTAAAATAACTTTTTGAATTCTTGTCCAATAAACGAAGCAGGAAGTGAATAACTTAAGATTCTAGGATAAATTCTGGATGTATCCATTACATCACAATGACCAACATTTTTATCTCATCTATCAATGAGCATCGCTAAAGACTTTTGGTTTTGAATCTTTCAATTCATGTTGCCGCAATGAAAGTGAAGAAGTAGAAATGTGCAGCGCACATATTTTCCAATCAATTGATGAAACTTGGTACTGATAGAGTGCGTGCCCATGAGAAAAAAAATAGACCAAAGGGCACGACCGAACTGAATCTAGAAAAATATGACAAGTAATTGAAATAATGATAACATAATCATCTCAATTAGCACGCATTTATTTGATCCAAGTTTTCGATGGTTTATTTGGATTGATGAACATATGTAGAAAAATATGACAACTTAATTATCAGACAATGATGACACGAGAACTAATGAGCACACATTTATTTCGTTTTTTTATTTGAATTCATCAGAATGTATACAATAACTCCATGTTTTTCAAATGAAATTTCTGATTCCAAGTCATAGGTTAACGAACCTATACATTTCTCGCAGCTATAGGTAATCAAAACATTTTAAAAATATTTTCGACAGACGTATAATTAGGTTAGCACACATTTTTATTTCGATAATTTCAAACGACGAATTGAAGACGAATAAATTAAATGCTTAACACATATTTCATACACTGAGCTTCGAAATAATTTTCAACTCGCAGATCCCGCACTGTTTTTGAAACTCCGATCAAACTTTTATAAAATATTACCGAACGATATATAAATCGCAAAAATCCCCTCACGGGGAAAAAAACGTGGACAAGTACATTGGTGGTCCCTTGTTTCCCTATGATATTAAAAAAAATCCAAAACGCCGCTTAGAAGAATACAAAAAAAGTTACAAAATAAGTTAAGATCTGTTGAAATATACGTGGCCAAATACGGGAAGCTTTACTGCGTTTCAATAAATTTTCAAATACGGTTTGATGTTGATAGAAAAAATAATAAAGTTCGGAAATTCAACTATGTCACCAACCAAATTGCAAACGTAAAAAAATTAGATTGTAAAAAAATTCTTAACGAAGTACTTGGCGAGTTCGTGATCATGATCTATACACTACGCTAATTTCATGGAAAAATCCTCGCCAAGTACTTCGTTCAGAATTTTTTTACAATCTAATTTTTTTACGTTTGCAATTTGGTTGGTGACATAGTTGAATTTCCGAACTTTATTATTTTTTCTATCAACATCAAACCGTATTTGAAAATTTATTGAAACGCAGTAAAGCTTCCCGTATTTGGCCACGTATATTTCAACAGATCTTAACTTATTTTGTAACTTTTTTTGTATTCTTCTAAGCGGCGTTTTGGATTTTTTTTAATATCATAGGGAAACAAGGGACCACCAATGTACTTGTCCACGTTTTTTTCCCCGTGAGGGGATTTTTGCGATTATATCACTTCTTTTTTCTAAAATTTTTAAATATTTTGGTTCATATAAACTCCTATGGAGACTGTATATAATTACAATCCGCACTTTTAGCTTGTGAATATAACCCATAACTGTTGATTTTATTTTGCATTTTTATATTTTGTAGATGAATATGTTCACTGCGAGATTTGAATACACAGGATCACAAAAAAAAATGCTTACCAGTCTGTTCAAAAGTTTATACTGAGATCATTATTTTTCACAATCTATCCAATTTACTCGCTAATCTCGCACTTTATCATTACAGAACTTCACTCAGAATCTCCGTTGAATATTTTTATTAAATCCATTAATCGAAATTTTTCGGACGTCTTGCACTTGATTATGTCAAAACTCCGTTAATAACCGTTGTAGATGTCATACACTACGCTTACACGGCACTCTTATTCCGATTTGGTTATAATGGGGTGTATATACATATATATCGGGCATAATAAACCCGATTAATTAATCCGGAATAAGAGTTCCGTGTGAACGTAGTAGTCATTGCTCTCTCTCTCTCTCTCTCTCTCTCTCTCTCTCTCTCTCTCTCCAGCTGTCACTGGAGACTGACTTTGATGAAAATGAGTCTTGAGGCGTGCGATGAGACCTATCATGGTGTTGTATACAGACACGTCAAATTCTTGAATGTGTTGGTAACTTTTGCATAATCTTGAGCCCGTGCAAAGTTTTTTCTCAGCAATTACGCGACCGATCGTGCTGATTTTGGGCGCAATCGAAAGAGAATTTCTTAATTAGCTAAAAGTTCAATTTTTGAGTTCCTCAATTGCTTCTGTGCTTCGTAATTCAATAAAATGACATGCCAATTTTACCCCCACCACCGCGAAAAGTTTTGTTTCGAGAAAGTATAGTTTCGGCGAGCCTCGGGCCAGCAGACGACAGGGCTGTCAATGTACTTGTCCCGAGACTCTACCGAGTCTCTTGATCACACATACATTGCAGGTTATATTTTACTTCGTTTGTACGCGACAGAAATGCGTGCAATATTGATCGCCCTTCGGTGTGAAGAGTTGTTAGGAATTAATATTATTAATTAACTCAAAGGAAACCTGAAGAGTTTCGTTCACACCGTCGACTTTTCACATCGAAATCATTAACTCGAATAATAAGACGTTTATAATTATTTTTACACACTTTAAATTGATATCACACTTCACACACTGATTCACTGGTCGCAAACGAACGCACACGAAGCATCGAGAACACAAAAATAACTGTAATTTTACAATTATCGTAAAATTGAAACCGCGGCGAAAACACACGCACAACAACCCGGGCGCAGCCATATTGTCTAGCTGTCATCGCCGATCCCTTCGATCAGCGCGATGAAAGTACATCACGCAAGCTAGTTCGTAGCTCCAACATAATTGGCCGAGGAGTTTTCTTAACGCTCATTGGTTGGAACGAGAATTCTCTCACCGAGGATTGGTGATCATGGAGGACACGGAGCCTTTGTCTGTAGCGGTCAGTACGCGTATACAGATACGTCAAAATCCTGAATGTGTTGGTAACTTTTGCATAATCTTAAGCCCGTGCAAAGTTTTTTCTCAGCAATTACGGCACGAATCAAGCTGATTTTGGGCTCATTCGAATAAGAATTTCTTAATGAATCTCTAGTTCAATTTTCAAGGCCTCAAACGACTCGTGAGCTTCGAAAACGAATAAAATGATGTGCCAATTTTACCCCCACCACCGCGAAAAGTTTTGTTTCGAGAAAGTATAGTCTCGGCGAGCCTCGGGCCAGCAGACGACAGGGCTGTCAATATACTTGTCCCGAGACTCTACCGAGTCTCTTGATACATTATGTAAAGTAGATCTAATGGATGATTGAGTGCGCTTCATCTCAATTTCCTCATTTAAACATTTAGTATAATCTTCAAAAGTTATAGTTCGCGTTACAACATTACTACTAACACCCTTTGCTTTTTTCACATCGTTCTTACCTATAACTCTTGTTGCATACATTTTTGATCTAAGTCCGACGAATTCGGTCATAAGTGCTCCATTATTTTCATCTTTCATAAGACCAGGTACTTTTTTATTAACTAGCGGTATATTATATTTATTGTCGATGGGGTAGTCGCTTGTATCATACTTACTACAATTATTCTTCATATCATTATATACATCATCGCATTCAATGTGATATATTAAACTATCGGTGTCAGTGTACAATATTTTACATTTATTCTGATATAACGGAGACATGAATTCATGATGGAACTCATACAAACATGTTTTCGAAATATCTAGAATTGACATTCCAACATATATCGGCTTATTAAACTTCACTTGCAAATTGCGAAGTTCTACAGCAATTAAATTTTCAGCGAAAATACTGCGACTATGAAAGTTGGGTTTCGCAATCATGGCTTCGGCACCAAATCTTCCTGCCCATTTCGTCAAAAGTTTTACTTGCATATGACTTCGAACATCTTCCATAGTTTTCCCAAAAACTGCGTTATTCATTAATTTAAAAAGATTTTTTTCAAACTCATTCTTTGCATTTGTCCGAAACTGGGTATTCAAGTCGATATATTTCTGAAGCCATGATGTTTGTCTAAATTTCAAAATCCGATGTATTTTCGTGAGTTTTACACCATGTTTTAGACATTGCTGTAATGCGCGATAATGTATGATGTAACGCTTTTTCGCACTAACTGACGCAATGAGTTTCTCCTGCTGTTTACCCGGAGGTTTTTCATGGGTTGGGCAGAATGGTAAATCACTATGGATATCGTGCAGGTCTTGTGGATATTCTAGATCGACCTCAAGCAGATAACCATGTGTACCATTCAATGGAATCGATTCTACATGAAAATGTTCGACATCCTCAATAAATTCGAACTGATCGTAGGGTAATGGTTGACCCATTGCCCATCCATATAAATTATTAACGTCATAATACATTCAATACGTAGACGGTTCTGACGGATCATAGGATGGCATGTATTTATTATTGGCGCGGGCATATCTACCACTGCATTGGCTTAGACCTCCACGAATAACACTTTTTTGATATCAGGAAACAAGGGATCATCAATGTACTTGTCCCGACCTTTTTTTTCCCAGGGGGAATTTTTGGGTTTTACCTCTTTCCACAAATAAGACCATGTCAATATCTGTGAGCAATTCGAATCTGATCTTTGTGTAACGCATCATTGCATCCCAGGTGTATCCAGGAAGTGTATAATAATATGCGGGGTCAAGACCATAACTTTTTAAACAGGTGTTACGAAAGTTTTCAAAAATGTCAGCTAGTAATAAAACGTCGGTTTTTAAATATAAATCACTGTACTCTCCGAGCGTTTGAGTGGAAAACCGCTCCCAAACGGTCAAAGCATGGGTATACTCATTTTCAGATACCGTTGAATCGGTTAAAGAGCTATAGAATGATGCTCGCGGTGGAAGTGCTGTTTCCTCCAACCTGTCAAAACTATCGATGTACTCATATGGGAATACACCTTTTCGTGTCAACAGGTTGAAATTATTATTGTCTCGGAATTCAGATTTTAAAACTGTGAGTTGAATAGGAGTTAAGAAAGATGCTAATTTATCAAGACTTGTGTTCAGAAATCTATATGAATCAATGAAACGCAACTTAATATTTTTTCTATAATCTTTCGAAGTTATAACGGTTTTCGAAAAAGAAATATACTTTTCTTTCGTTATTGGTAGTAAATCAGTTTTCCCCTCGAACGCCGTAGCTACTTCTTTTATAATAAAATGAGCATCGTAACCTGACAAATTGTGAAAAACTATGGGGATGAAAAAAGACTTTTGATAGTTCAAATTACAGTCCTGGTGATCTGGACCTCTGAATTTGCCTGTTAAATGACAATGATCGCGTACTCGAATATCACTCTCTACGAATGGTTTCTCACAGATATGACAAATCGCAAAAATCCCCTCACGGGGAAAAAAACGTGGACAAGTACATTGGTGGTCCCTTGTTTCCCTATGATATTAAAAAAAATCCAAAACGCCGCTTAGAAGAATACAAAAAAAGTTACAAAATAAGTTAAGATCTGTTGAAATATACGTGGCCAAATACGGGAAGCTTTACTGCGTTTCAATAAATTTTCAAATACGGTTTGATGTTGATAGAAAAAATAATAAAGTTCGGAAATTCAACTATGTCACCAACCAAATTGCAAACGTAAAAAAATTAGATTGTAAAAAAATTCTGAACGAAGTACTTGGCGAGGATTTTTCCATGAAATTAGCGTAGTGTATAGATCATGATCACGAACTCGCCAAGTACTTCCCTCAGAATTTTTTTACAATCTAATTTTTTTACGTTTGCAATTTGGTTGGTGACATAGTTGAATTTCCGAACTTTATTATTTTTTCTATCAACATCAAACCGTATTTGAAAATTTATTGAAACGCAGTAAAGCTTCCCGTATTTGGCCACGTATATTTCAACAGATCTTGACTTATTTTGTAACTTTTTTTGTATTCTTCTAAGCGGCGTTTTGGATTTTTTTTAATATCATAGGGAAACAAGGGACCACCAATGTACTTGTCCACGTTTTTTTCCCGTGAGGGGATTTTTGCGATTATATCACTTCTTTTTTCTAAAATTTTTTAATATTTTGGTTCATATAAACTCCTATGGAGACTGTATATAATTACAATTCGCACTTTTAGCTTGTGAATATAACCCATAACTGTTGATTTTATTTTGCATTTTTATATTTTGTAGATGAATATGTTCACTGCGAGATTTGAATACACAGGATCACGAAAAAAATGCTTACCAGTCTGTTCAAAAGTGTATTCTGAGATCATTTTTTTTCACAATTTATCCAATTTACTCGCTAATCTCGCACTTTATCATTACAGAACTTCACTCAGAATCTCCGTTGAATATTTTTATAACATCCATTAATCGAAATTTTTTGGACGTCCTGCACTTGATTATGTCAAAACTCCGTTAATAACCGTTTCACTGTGTAGACGTCATACACTACGCTTACACGGTACTCTTATTCCGATTTGGTTATAATGGGGTGTATATGAGGTATTCCACGTCAAACCGGCGGACTTTTTCCCTGACCCTCGCCGATTTGGTTAATTATTTTTTATATGATTATATGAAGTCAGAAGAACACCCTGGAATTTTTTCAGATTTTTCTGGAGAACCATTTTCGAAAAAAAAAAAAAAAAAACATCCAAAAAAGTCCAAAAAAAAGCCCCATTTTAAAAATCTGAAAAAATTCCTTAAAATCGCTGATTATATGCCAAACACTTTAAGCTACCGCCCGTAGTGGAAGTACGATTTTTTCTGGGTGTTAATCGGCTAATAACGTTGAAAAAATTCAAAAAATGCCGAAAAACACGTACTCTGACCCAATAGTTGAATATTTTCGTACCCAAAAATTTTTTTTGGCTTAAAAATAATTTTTTCAATTTTTTAAGCCAAAAATTTTTTTTGTCTTGAAAAAATTTTTTTTTGGCTTAAAAAAAATTTTTCGAATTTTTTAAGCCAAAAGTTTTTTTTGGCTTAAAGAAAATTTTTGGGTACGAAAATATTGAACTATTGGGTCAGAGTACGTGTTTTTCGGCATTTTTTGAATTTTTTCAACGTTATTAGCCGATTAACACCCAGAAAAAATCGTACTTCCACTACGGGCGGTAGCTCAAAGTGTTTGGCATATAATCAGCGATTTTTAGGAATTTTTTCAGATTTTGAAAATGGGGCTTTTTTTTGGACTTTTTTGGATGTTTTTTTTTTTTTTCGAAAATGACTCTTCAGAAAAATCTGAAAAAATTCCAGGGTGTCTTTTAGACTTCATCAAGAGACTCGGTAGAGTCTCGGGACAAGTACATTGACAGCCCTGTCGTCTGCTGGCCCGAGGCTCGCCGAGACTATACTTTCTCGAAACAAAACTTTTCGCGGTGGTGGGGGTAAAATTGGCATGTCATTTTATTGAATTACGAAGCTCAGAAGCAATTGAGGAACTTAAAAATTGAACTTTTAGCTAATTAAGAAATTCTCTTTCGATTGCGCCAAAAATCAGCATGATCGGTCGCGTAATTGCTGAGAAAAAACTTTGCACGGGCTCAAGATTATGCAAAAGTTACCAACACATTCAAGAATTTGACGTGTCTGTATACAACACCATGATAGGCCTCATCGCACGCCTCAAGACACATTTTCATCAAAGTCAGTCTCCAGTGACAGCTGGAGAGGGAGAGAGAGAGAGAGAGAGAGAGAGAGAGCAATGACTACTACGTTCACACGGAACTCTTATTCCGGATTAATTAATCGGGTTTATTATGCCCGATATATATGTAAATCGCAAAAATCCCCTCACGGGGAAAAAAACGTGGACAAGTACATTGGTAGTCCCTTGTTTCCCTATGATATTAAAAAAAAATCCAAAACGCCGCTTAGAAGAATTCAAAAAAAGTTACAAAATAAGTTGAGATCTGTTGAAATATACGTGGCCAAATACGGGAAGCTTTACTGCGTTTCAATATATTTTCAAATACGGTTCGATGTTGATAGAAAAAATAATAAAGTTCGGAAATTCAACTATGTCACCAACCAAATTGCAAACGTAAAAAAATTAGATTGTAAAAAAATTCTGAACGAAGTACTTGGCGAGTTCGTGATCATGATCTATACACTACGCTAATTTCATGGAAAAATTCTCGCCAAGTACTTCGTTCAGAATTTTTTTACAATCTAATTTTTTTACGTTTGCAATTTGGTTGGTGACATAGTTGAATTTCCGAACTTTATTATTTTTTCTATCAACATCAAACCGTATTTGAAAATTTATTGAAACGCAGTAAAGCTTCCCGTATTTGGCCACGTATATTTCAACAGATCTTAACTTATTTTGTAACTTTTTTTGTATTCTTCTAAGCAGCGTTTTGGATTTTTATTAATATCATAGGGAAACAAGGGACCACTAATGTACTTGTCCACGCTTTTTTCCCCGTGAGGGAATTTTTGCGATTATATCACTTCTTTTTTCTAAAATTTTTAAATATTTTGGTTCATATAAACTCCTATGGAACTATGGAGACTGTATATAATTACAATCCGCACTTTTAGCTTGTGAATATAACCCATAACTGTTAATTTTATTTTGCATTTTTATATTGTAGATGAATATGTTCACTGCGAGATTTGAATACACAGGATCACAAAAAAAACTGCTTACCAGTCTGTTCAAAAGTTTATTTTGAGATCATATTTTTTCACAATTTATCCAATTTACTCGCTAATCTCACACTTTATCATTACAGAACTTCACTCAAAATCTCCGTTGAATATTTTTATTAAATCCATTAATCGAAATTTTTCGGACGTCCTGCACTTGATTATGTCAAAACTCCGTTAATAACCGTTTCACTGTGTAGACGTCATACACTACGTTTACACGGCACTCTTATTCCGATTTGGTTATAATGGGGTGTATATACATATATATCGGGCATAATAAACCCGATTAATTAATCCGGAATAAGAGTTCCCTGTGAACGTAGTAGTCATTGCTCTCTCTGCAGCTGTCACGGGACACTGGCTTTCATGAAAATGGGTTATAGCTGGCGACAAGAGGCCTTTGATGGTGTTGTATACAGACACGTTAAATTTTTTATGTGTTAGTAACTTTTGCATAATCTTGAGCCTGTGCAAAGTTTTTTTTCAGCAATTACGCGACCGATCATGCTGATTTTGCGCGCAATCGAAAGAGAATTTCTTAATTAGCTAAAAGTTCAATTTTTAAGTTCCTCAATTGCTTCTGAGCTTCGTAATTCAATAAAATGACATGCGAATTTTACCCCCACCACCGCGAAAAGTTTTGTTTCGAGAAAGTATAGTCTCGGCGAGCCTCGGGCCAGCAGACGACAGGGCTGTCAATGTACTTGTCCCGAGACTCTACCGAGTCTCTTGATATACACCCCATTATAACCAAATCGGAATAAGAGTGCCGTGTAAGCGTAGTGTATGACGTCTACAACGGTTATTAACGGAGTTTTGACATAATCAAGTGCAGGACGTCCGAAAAATTTCGATTAATGGATTTAATAAAAATATTCAACGGAGATTCTGAGTGAAGTTCTGTAATGATAAAGTGCGAGATTAGCGAGTAAATTGGATAAATTGTGAAAAATAATGATCTCAGTATAAACTTTTGAACAGACTGGTAAGCATTTATTTTTGTGATCCTGTGTATTCAAATCTCGCAGTGAACATATTCATCTACAAAATATAAAAATGCAAAATAAAATCAACAGTTATGGGTTATATTCACAAGCTAAAAGTGCGGATTGTAATTATATACAGTCTCCATAGGAGTTTATATGAACCAAAATATTTAAGAATTTTAGAAAAAAGAAGTGATATAATCGCAAAAATCCCCTCACGGGGAAAAAAACGTGGACAAGTACATTGGTGGTCCCTTGTTTCCCTATGATATTAAAAAAATCCAAAACGCCCCTTAGAAGAATTCAAAAAAAGTTACAAAATAAGTTGAGATCTGTTGAAATATACGTGGCCAAATACGGGAAGCTTTACTGCGTTTCAATAAATTTCCAAAGACGGTTTGATGTTTATAGAAAAAATAATCAAGTTTGGAAATTCAACTATGTCACCAACCAAATTGCAAACGTAAAAAAATAAGATCGTAAAAAAATTCTGAACGAAGTACTTGGCGAGGATTTTTCCATGAAATAAGCGTAGTGTATAGATCATGATCAAGAATTCGCCAAGTACTTCGTTCAGAATTTTTTTACGATCTTATTTTTTTACGTTTGCAATTTGGTTGGTGACATAGTTGAATTTCCAAACTTGATTATTTTTTCTATAAACATCAAACCGTCTTTGGAAATTTATTGAAACGCAGTAAAGCTTCCCGTATTTGGCCACGTATATTTCAACAGATCTCAACTTATTTTGTAACTTTTTTTGAATTCTTCTAAGGGGCGTTTTGGATTTTTTTAATATCATAGGGAAACAAGGGACCACCAATGTACTTGTCCACGTTTTTTTCCCCGTGAGGGGATTTTTGCGATTTATAATCATATAAAAAACAATTAACCAAATCGGCGAGGGGCAGGGAAAAAGTCCGCCGGTTTGACGTGGAATACCTCATATACATATATATCGGGCATAATAAACCCGATTAATTAATCCGGAATAAGTGTTCCGTGTGAACGTAGTAGTCATTGCTCTCTCTCTCTCTGCAGTTGTTTGCACCGACAAAGGTCGTTCCGTTGTCAGAATAGATGTTTTTGCAAAGTCCCCGGCGGGCGATAAAGCGTTTCAGTGCGGCGATGAATCCTTCCGTTGTGAGGTCACTCACAAGCTCCAGATGGGCTGCCTTCACGGAGAGGCACACGAAAACTGCAACGTAGACCTTCACTCGGCCGCGGTTTCTGACCTTTTTTTCCTTGACAAAGATCGGTCCGCAATAATCGACGCCAACGTTCAGGAAAGGTCGTGCTTCAGTGACACGGGCCCTTGGTAAGTCTCCCATGATACAATTCGTAGGCCTAGGATCGATTCGACTGCATCGTACGCATTTTCGAATTATTTTCCGTACTTGATTGCGACCGTCTAGGACCCAATACCTTCGTCGAAGTGCATATAACGTTGCTTGATTGCCGCTGTGATAATTACGTATGTGCTCGTAATTAATTAAAAGGCTGGTGACATGGTGATCTTTCGGCAGTATTACGGCGTGTTTTTCGTCGAAAGGCACTGTTGCGTTTCTGAGCCGACCGCCTACTCGAATAAGACCGTGACGATCTATGAATGGATTCAAGGGCGCGAGCTTGCTCTTTTTGTCTACGCATTCGTTCTCGTAAAGACATTTTGATTCTTCGGCGAAGCGCGAGTGTTGAACGAGTCGTAAAATTGTGTTGTTTGCGTACTGGAGTTCTTCGCAGCTCACGGGGCCCTTTAACTTTGTTTTGAACCTCAGGCAATACGCGATCACTCTTTTTAATTTGATAATTGACGAGTATCGTTCAAGAATGTCGCAATGAATTGGTGTCAAAAGACATTTTATTTTTCGCGACTCAGGTATCCTTTCCAAACTCGGTAATCCTAAACAAGGCCAACCTTTTTCTTCCTTTGTTAACCAGCTGGGCCCGTGCTTCCAGAGAGATGGGGAAATAAACTCGCCTGGGGTCTGACCACGTGAGATTAGATCGGCGGGATTGTCAGCTGACCGAACGTGTCTCCAGCACCTAGCTTCTGTTTTTTCTTGAATATCTCTCACACGATTTGCGACAAAGGGCAACAGTTGGTTTGGCGTCGTACGGATCCAATGCAGAGCGATAGTTGAGTCGCTCCAAAATACAATCTTGCTCGGGTTAATAGGAACCGCTTGACGAACCGTTGTATATAGTTGAGCTAAGAGCTGCGCTGCGCATAACTCTAGTCGCGGAATGGTAACGTCAGAATTGTCTTTCGTTTTGTCGGTCTGGGTAGATCGTTTGTTTTTTAATGGAGCTACCCTACTCTTAGCACAGAGTAATGTTGAAAAAATTCCTTTGTCGGAATCAGCGCGTATATAAACGCATGCTCCGTACGCGTTTTCGCTGGCGTCACAGAATCCGTGAATTTGAAGATCATCGGCTTCCGTCGCTGAAAATTTCCGTGTAAACGAAAGATTATTCAGCTTGGGAAGATCTTGCGTATAATTCAACCATTTAGTATGAATAGAAAGGGGAATTGGATCGTCCCAATCTAGTTTTTCAAACCATAATTCTTGCATTATGAGTTTGGCATATGTAATCACTGGTCCAAGTAGACCTAGAGGATCAAAAACTCTTGCGATTTCCGATAAGATGTTTCTTTTCGTGGCGCGACCATTCGGAGGTATTGACTGGACCGTGTAGACGATTTGATCTCTTTCCGAATCCCAATGCACTCCGAGAGTTTTAATGGTATGGTCGTCCTTGGATTGAAGTTTAAGGTTCACGTGACTGGCCGGTAATCCTTGGAGAAGTTTCGGTTCATTGGAAGCCCACTGTCTCATGTTCAATTTCCCTCGTTGGGGAAGTGCATTGATCTCGTCGCGTAACTCAAGGGCTTCGTCGAAAGTCGGAGCTCCCGTTAAGAGATCGTCAACATACATGTCTTTCTTGAGAGTCTCAGCTGCCTTCGGGTATGTTTCACTTTCGTCGTCGGCTAATTGATGGAGACAACGTATTGCCAGGAAAGGGGCGGCTGAGACCCCGAAGGTAATCGTATTCAGTTCAAACGTGACGATGCGCCCATCCGAGTCTCTCCAGAAAATGCGTTGATATTTTCGATCCGATTCTCTTATCCAAAATTGTCGATACATTTTCTCGATGTCTCCAGTGAGTACGTAATTGTGTTTACGAAATCTCAAGAGCAGAGAGAAGATGTCCTCCTGAATGGTGGGTCCTACGAAGAGAGTGTCGTTTAAAGAAATTCCAGTAGCCGATTTAGCCGACGCATCGAAGACGGGTCGAACCTTCGTGGTTAAACTCGTTTTCTTGATGACCGGGTGCTGAGGCATGTAGTATCCTCCTGGTTCCGGATCACCCACGATCTTGGTCATATGACCTAGGTCAACGTATTCCTGCATTGAATTGTAATATTGAGTCCGAATTGAATCATCGTTGCGTAATCGACGCTCCAGAGCGATGAAACGCCTTTCTGCCATGGCCCTTGTCTCTCCCAATTCCGATAACTTGTCGTTGAAAGGGAGTGCAACAATGTAGCGCCCGTCCGTACCGCGTTTCGTATGTTTACGGAAGTGTTCTTCGCAGCTTCCATCGGAGTGTTCCTTGCGCGATGGTTCTTCGATCTCCCAGAATCCTTTCATGATTTCTGTTAGATTGGTTAGGAAACATCGACGATCATTAGGCGTAGTTTCTCGGGAGGCATTTCCTGGAATGCTTCCGCCAATTATCCAGCCAAAACGAGTGTTCTGGAGATAAAGGTCTTCTTCTGATGATCCCGAAAGCCTTATCTGGCCGATGCAGAGGCTGGCCAGTGTTGTCCCGGATGCGATCAGAAGATCTATTTCTCCCGGTTGGTCGAACTGGGTGTCGGCCAGTGGTTTGTTTGGCGGTATGTTGAGAACGCTTCTTTGAATTTTCTCGTCCGGTACTAAACCAGTGACATTCTTTACCGTCAAAAAAGTTAGTTGCCTCGAGAATCCGTTGAGCCTTGAAGAGATAGTTGCTGTCACCAAATAATTGGTGGTGGATTGAGCGTTATCAACGCCACAGATCGGGAGGCTGTATTTTTGTCTTGGAAGTCCAAGGGTTATCGCCAGCCTATCGGTCATGAGATTCGAGTTTGAACATGTGTCCAGCAGTGCTCTGCATGACCTTTGGACCCCTGTGGTATTTTTTACCTTCACGACTGCGGTTGACAATATATTTTTTGACGGTAGATTCGCAACGAGTGTAATCGATGGTGAAGCTCTCGGCACGTCTAGTCATGCTTGAGTGGAGCTTGATGCCGTTGTAGGCGTGCTCATCGGATCTGCATAGTGAAGCCATGTATGGTGTTTGCGTTTGCAGACCAAACATGAATAATTCGATCCACAATCTTTAGTGTTGTGATTGGGACGAAGACAATTAAGGCATAAAGTAGCCTTCGCCGCGATATCGTGCCTTTCTTTAGGCGAGAGCGCCTTGAATTGTTGGCATCGTAAAATGGAATGGGGCGTCCCGTTACAGGCTGGACAATTTGTACCTGACGCTGTCACGAAACATTGTGCCCGAGTGGGATTTTTACAGACTTAATCGGTTCCCTTTCCTTGTCTTCCCTTTGTTGTATTGTTGACCCTTTCTTCTTTGCCAGTGTGTCCCGCAGGTGAATCATCTGACGCAATGACAGTTTCACGTAAGAAATGAATTAATTTTTCGAAACTTGGAACTTCGTTCCCCCTTTGAGCTCGTTTCCATTCCCGTCGCGTCGCCTTATCGAGTTTATTTAGAACAATGAAAACTAATAACGAGCTCCATTGATCGACAGGTTGATCTAGCGATTTTAACGCGGATAGATGTAACTGCGTGGTGTTTATGAGGGAAGAAAGTTCGGCAGCTGATTCTCGCTGCATTGTAGGGATATTGAAGATCGCGTTGATGTGGCGTTCTAAAATTTTCCCCTTTTGTTCGAAGGTTTCTTTCAATAGTTTCATTGCTTCGCTGTAGCCTTCGTTCGTAGTGCCGAAACTTTTTACGAGTCGCTCGGGTTCAGCGGTTAAACATGACCTCAAATATTTTAATTTCTGAGTGTTTGAAAGATCTAAGCGGGAACCGATCGACGACTCGAAATCGTCCTTGAAACTTAACCAATTTTCGTATTTTCCATCGAATTTGGGCAAGCTTTGTTCGGGTAGGCGAGTGAACGAATGTGCTACGTTAAATGGGCTTGGTGATTCACGCGGGATTTCTTCCGTGTTGGCTGCCGAAGTTCCTTGCGAAGGTGATTCTTGCATGCAGTTGCGACCCTTAGCTACGAGTCTAATATACTCTGTTTCCATTTCTAAATGTTCTTCAGGGTATTCCGCATCTGGTTCGATTTCGGCCAGCGCGATGGTTATCTCCTCGAGCGGCTCAAAAGATTTTTCGAGGCGCTCCATATACGTTTTGATTGTATTGATATCGGGAGATTCTTCGGATGCTTCTAAGACTCTTTTGAACGAAGTAAGTAGTCCTTTGATGAACGCTCGTTTACGAATGAGTCGTTCTTTCGACCGTGTTTGTTCAGGTGAGAGCGGCATGACGAAGGAATAGGGAAAAATAGGATTTGGCAATAAAAATGCTAACGAGCTTACCTCTTAGTTGAAGCGTCGTTGATATGGGTGACCACGAAGTTTGCTGGATGATGCTGTAGGGCTCTCCGTATCCAGAAGTTCGAAAGTCCCTTGAAGAATGGCTAGTAGTGGTGATGAACGATGTATTGATGGAGGATGCTGTGTAGCTCGTCTGCTCCGGAAATGTTCACTCACTCACAAATGTCGCTATTTTACGAAAACGGACACCTAGCGGTTTTGTCTTTTTTACACTGAGTCTAGTTCTGTAGCAATTTCGGTGTAAATGTTACGGATTATATTCGAGGACCGTGATGATCCAATCCGGCTCGAAGGACCAAATTTATGTTGTGACCAACAAATACACGCGGTTAATATTTTTTACCGATCAGGGGCGTAAATCCTGATTTCACTTCGGTCAGTGACGCGATTTGAATGGCGTGTTCGCAAGTGAAATTACTCGCCGACGAACTTGGGTTTTTAATAATGACTCTCTCAGAATGTATGTAAATTCTGACTGGTGTTGCTTTTATTATGAATGTGATGATACAAAAAGTAATGAATGTGAAGTCGTGAATCTTGAGTATAGTTCGAAGCGCGACAATCCGGCTCGAAGGTTTTGAAAAGACTAAATTTTCTTGAGCTCACCGAAAAATCTCTAAGTTTCGTCCCTTTCAATTAGTTATGCATAAACTATGTGATTGGTCGATTCGAGAGTTGTCCGCAGAAGGCGGACGCGATTTGACCAATCCGGCAAAGTTAATGATAAATGAAAATGAGAAAAAACGCGAGGGTTTTTCCGCGAGCTCAGGACACCTTTTTTTGGGTAAGCCAGGTAAGTTACAAAAAAGCACGTTTTCCGAAATGCTCCGGAAGGGCTGCGTGCAATAAAGCCAGCACTATTAGGGAGGACTCAAGAGCCACACATTTGGCTGCCAAATGTTTTATTGGTCTGCGAGCGATCGAACGCGAACGATCGAAGGCGCGCGAGACCCTTTTTTTATTTTATGACGGTGGGCATTTTTGCAACTCCTGGGCTTAACCAAAAGTAACCGGAGAAGAAAATAATTAAGACACGTTCCGTTGAGGACGGAACATAGCGTGAAGAAAAAAAAAACGTCGGTCCTTTCATGTAAAGTCATTTCATAAAAACGTTTCCACAGATCGGCATCTTTTAGACTATCATATTACGCTCTAAGCTGAAAAAATCTATCGATAGATATTTTCTTCTACATGATAATAGGCGAAGTCGGAGGAAAAATGTGGGTGGGCATCCATTCGGTGAAAAAACTTGAGGACATATGTTACGAAAACAATGATTCACTCGCGCTAGCATTTCTCCACTCTTGTAAAACGATGCCATGAAGAAAAAGTCTCTTTCGACCGGAAGACTTGATTAGGAAAGGTCATGCATGAAGACCAAAATTCATTTCCCAGGATCGGGGAAAAAATCTGGCAGACATATCGTTGTGAAACAATGAATCAATAATTGTACTAGTGTAAAATTTAATTATGAACGGTCATATTGCAACGACCAAAAATCTCTCATTCCAATGGTCATAAACTTCATTACACAGTCTTGCTACTATTGTTACTTAGGACTCCCTCATAAACCATTACATACATTTCTAGGTTTAAAAAAAATCATGTGAAAGATCATATTACAAAAAAACTTTCACGTGAAAGTCATAAATCACACTCCGACCTTCCCCCCCCCCCCCCTCCAGCCCCCCCCCCTCCAGTCCCCTTCCAAACCTACCCTGCCCCGCAACGGTCCTTCCCCGTCCCCGCACCCCCCCTGAGATCCCTGAGCCAGCTCTCTCCCTATTACTCTACTCTTGGATGCGCGAAAATCCGCCTTTTATGTTTTTCAGCTTTGTTTGTTATTCTTTTTGTATCAATAATCTCCAATTATTATTATTTCATCGATTATTGAAGTATTTTTCGCATTAATCAACAATTAAACAATTTTAAAAACAATAAAATTATTACGAGTTTTCTTCTCGAATCGGTCATTGCGCATGCGCCGTAATACGCATTTTTGTTTATTTAAAATTTTGAGAATTTTCGGAAAAATTATAAATCGCGCTTATTTCGTTTCGATTTATTGATTTTTTTCTGAATTTTTAAACCCGATTACAATATTGAGCGATATCTTAATCGAAGGAAATGAAAAAAATAAAAAGAATAATTTATTTGATTTTTTCGACGCTTGGCGGCGTCGGTAACGCTCGCGTCGGTAGTCTCGGCTTTTCGTTGCCGATGCCCAAGATGGCCGCCGTCGGGACGAACGCGCGCGTCATTGTTGTTGTCGGGCGAAAAATGTCGGCGATCGCGCCGTCGCATTGTACTCGCTCGCGTTCGGGATCGTTATTCGGGTCGAAAGTGAGTGTTTCGTTTCAATATAATACTAAATCGCAAAAATCCCCTCACGGGGAAAAAAACGTGGACAAGTACATTGGTGGTACCTTGTTTCCCTATGATATTAAAAAAAAATCCAAAACGCCGTTTAGAAGAATACAAAAAAAATTACAAAATAAGGTAAGATCTGTTGAAATATACGTTGCCAAATACGGGAAGCTTTACTGCGTTTCAATAAATTTTCAAATACGGTTTGATGTTGATATGTTGAAAAAATAATAAAGTTCGGAAATTCAACTATGTCACCAACCAAATTGCAAACGTAAAAAAATTAGATTCTAAAAAAATTCTGAACGAAGTACTTGGCGAGTTTGTGATCACGATCTATACACTACGCTAATTTCATGGAAAAATCCTCGCCAAGTACTTCGTTCAGAATTTTTTTAGAATCTAATTTTTTTACGTTTGCAATTTGGTTGGTGACATAGTTGAATTTCCGAACTTTATTATTTTTTCTATCAACATCAAACCGTATTTGAAAATTTATTGAAACGCAGTAAAGCTTCCCGTATTTGGCAACGTATATTTCAACAGATCTTACCTTATTTTGTAATTTTTTTTGTATTCTTCTAAACGGCGTTTTGGATTTTTTTTTTAATATCATAGGGAAACAAGGGACCACCAATGTACTTGTCCACGTTTTTTTCCCCGTGAGGGGATTTTTGCGATTATATCACTTCTTTTTTCTAAAATTTTTAAATATTTTGGTTCATATAAACGCATATGGAGACTGTATATAATTACAATCCGCACTTTTAGCTTGTGAATATAACACATGACTGTTGATTTTATTTTACATTTTTATATTTTGTAGATGAATATGTTCACTGCGAGATTTGAATACTCAGGATCACGAAAAAAAATGCTTACCAGTCTCTTCAAAAGTTTATTTTGAGATAATTTTTTTTCACAATTTATCCAATTTACTCCCTAATCTCGCACTTTATCATTACAGAACTTCACTCAGAATCTGCGTTGAATATTTTTATTAAATCCATTAATCGAAATTTTTTGGACGTCCTGCACTTGATTATGTCAAAACTCCGTTAATAACCGTTTCATTGTGTAGACGTCATACACTACGCTTACACGGCACTCTTATTCCGATTTGGTTATAATGGGGTGTATATACATATATATCGGGCATAATAAACCCGATTAATTAATCCGGAATAAGTGTTCCGTGTGAACGTAGTAGTCATTGCTCTCTCTCTCTCTCTCTCTCTCTGCAGCTGTCACTGGAGACTGGCTTTGATGAAAATGGGTCTTGAGGCGGGCGTTGAGGCCTATCATGGTGTT
>JARBWI010000024.1:90000-112500 GCA_037576405.1 Campoplex capitator | reverse complement strand
CTGGGAAATGTAGTGTTCGGGAGGATCCACTTATCCCGGAGCGTATGCTCGAGTCCAAGTCCATCTTGAATGGGGCCAATTACCCGTAGAGGGTGCCAGGCCTGTAGCGACCGAGACGCGTTTCGGGAGGATCTCTCCTTAGAGTCGGGTTGCTTGAGAGTGCAGCTCTAAGTGGGTGGTAAACTCCATCTAAGGCTAAATACGACCACGAGACCGATAGCGAACAAGTACCGTGAGGGAAAGTTGAAAAGAACTTTGAAGAGAGAGTTCAAGAGTACGTGAAACCGTTCAGGGTGTCACGTCCGGAAGGGGCGTGAAGGAAAGGTTCGGGTGTTTGAGCGTCGAGCGGTAAACGCTATGTCCCATAGACTTTTCCGTGCAGTAGTATACGCAGTGCGTTTTTATATATATTGACTCGTTAGAGTATGGTGGGCGCACACTGATAGACCTCGAGAAATCTTGCTTATATCTGATTGCGACTGAGGAAAGGATATTTAGGTAGCGAGTAAAGAGATCTAGGATTCTTTATACACTCTTTAATGAAGTAAATTGTTAGTAAAATACAATGTTCGAATACAATAGAGGGATCTAGGATTCTCTATGGATTCGTAATATAAATGGGTGTTAGTAAATTACACTTGAAGAATACAAACTTGATAAAATAAATGTTAAGTACTTTACCGGAGAGGTGTCTTGGAATATCTTTGGTTCGTAGTATCTTACTTGGTCTTGGTTGAATTGAATCGAGTATGGAATTATTCTAAGTCCCAAAAGACTGAGATGAAAATGATCAAAAATATTCTAAGTCCAAATCTGAATTTAAATACTTTAACACTTTGACTTCTGGACCCGACTCGCTCTCTTCTACAGAAGACCCGGAGTTCGGTCAGAGTTTAAGTATAAGACGGCTAACCGAATGACAACCGAACTACTGCTAACAGTATAAACGCGACTCTAGGTACGGAACGGAATGCGAGGCGCGATGAAAAATCTCGGCCTTTTATAGGGCTGATTTCGGAAGTAGAGGGGAAGTTCACTTCCTTAAAAGGAAGTGTTTTTAAGCCTTTGCCCTCTTAGATCTAGTGCAGGGGAAATGGTTGCATCAGTTTTGGTGTATCGGTTCGAGGAGTGTTGCTAGGGCTCAAGATTTATGACCTACGCGCCCGGCTGCAAGGGATCGTTGCTGGCTTGTTGGTGTTTACAGAAATTTGGGTATTTGACACATGTGTGTGTTTATTTGTGTAGCGCGTGTCAGAGTAAATGACCCGAATGCTAGAGACTACTATAAGGCGTTGAGTCGAGGGTTTTATGAAGGCGAATGCTTGGAGCTCGTGGTTTCATGGTTAGGTAGAATTACTAGAGATAAAATAAAAACAAAAATTTACGTCGGTTGTGACACCTCCCCACTTAGATTAGGCACCGTCCTCGGTGTCTACCAATTTATGCATATTGAATATTTTCAAATAGAATATATGCTTAAATGGTGAGATAAATTGCAAATTTTGTTTTTCGTTGCCTGGTAGGGACTTCGCATCTCGTAGGGATGTATAGAAGAATATCGAGGGATTAGATATAGGAAATTTTGGGAACCGTTTCGTCAGTTATATACCTCTTTTACTGGCTTTAGACGGCATATAGTATTTTGCGATGTTAACGAAATATATGTATGTGTATATTTATATATATATATATATATATATATATATATATATATTTTTTTTTTTTTTTTTTTTTTTTGAATGTCAGAGATTATTTTGACATGATATAACGTACATTATTATATTTCGTTTCTTTTGACGACACTGACTGATTTAGTGTCGGAATTTTGAGCAATTTTATTTGCTACTGAACTGCCTGTGCCTTCGTTTGATTTTTGAGGTGTGTTTTCACGAAGTGCGATACGGTTAAGGTGTTGGATGAGGAGTGGTTCAGGTAAGTGAGATACTTAATCCTTCCATTCACGAATATAAAAGAGAAAAGAATTATTTAGTGTCATTCAGTATGCATAAATTTTCTTATATCTAGTGATAAAAGATGTTATATAATTATAATTATTGAATATAGTAATTGAGTAATTGTGTATATAATGGTGGTTAAATTAGAGTGTATAAATTAAAAATTATGTTCAGACAGCAGTCTGGGTGGAAGTTTCGTGAATAAAAACCGGGTGGGGTTGGCGAGTTACGGTATCGTAGATGGGTTCTGCTCGTCTATGAGAAGGTACTTCCTCTGGCAGGTCGTCTTCATAGTCTACTGGTGGTGGTGCAGGTTTACAACATCTGGCAAAAAGCTTGTAAGCGCAGAGGAGAAGGTATCCCCGTAAGATGTAGGTCAGTAACCCGATGGCCAGAAGTATTTCTCCATATATAGTTATCGTTGTGTACAAAGCCTGTCCTCGTTGTTCTCGTTTGTGGAAGGCGATTTCTATGAGTTCTCGCTCTATCTCCTTCAGACTAGCGTCGAAGGCTAAAGCACCCGCAGAGTTTCGAGGTATGACCGAGGGTACGTAAGCTGAAGTGTCGATATCCTGGAGAGGCTTGTAGTGTGATATGTTGGGGGCGAGTCGTTTTATGTCTAGGTTGGCGACTGGTATGTAAGTTGATCGTATTTTTTGGTCGAGGGTTTGGGTTCCCGTAATTGTTACATAATGGGTTTTGGCGATACATCCTGTGCTCATTTTCAGGATTCCGGTTCCTTCTATTTCTGGGTTAAAGGTAACATCGTCGCAAAGGATTTGTATCCTTTCGGGTGCAGGTAATGAAAATAGCCAACCAGACATGTTATCCAATTGTTTCCAATAAGGGTTTTGTTTCTTCATCAGCTTGATCTCGCAGTCTTCATATGATCCATGTCCTCCATCCGTTAGTAATAGTAATTCGCAGTTTTGATGAGTTGCTACTTCGTATATAGGATATGTTGGAGTGCAGATTTGGTAGTCACGGAGGTGTTGGCATCTCGGAAGATCGTTTTCCGGGATGAGTGTGTACTTATCCAAATCTCTTGAAATAATTATGTGTGATGCTCGGGGCTGTACATATGCTGCTCCTTGACTATTATTTCCAAATTTTTGTGGTATAGGACAAGGGTGAAGTTTGTAGAGGAGATATTTGGTTGGTTCGAGTAAAGGAATGTGCATGACGATTATAATTTTGTTATTGTGGTAGGAAGCTGATAAACGGGAGATTCTTGACAGGGTTCCGGAATGAATTTCGTCGAGTGGGATCGGGAATAGGTATTTAGGCTGGGTTTCAGTGAAGCTTTTGACGACGAGGTCCAATGTGGTGGGATTCAGAAGTTCTGGATGTAAGAATCCTAATTTAATGAAATGGATTGCGTCTACGATGGCACGGAGGCTCTCGAGGTACGTCTCGGCGATGTTTCCAACGCTGTTTCTCCATTCCATGATGTTTTGTGTGTACATTATGATATCGGTAGTGTTGTGAAATATTTCTACTAGGTTGTTCCATTTTTCTCTATGTTCTTTTTCCATAGTGGACAATCGTTCGGAAACGTCGTGTAATTCTGATTTTATAATATGAGTTTGATTTCTTTCGATGATAGACATCTTCTTCTGATCTTGATAGAGCTTGTCGATCTCGGCATCGAAGTATTTGGCGTCGTCATCATTCAAGGTTCCGAAAAGGCTTTTGCTAACTGTTCCGACGAATCCAAAAGGGATGCTTCGTTTGCTTATTATTGGTTCAATGCCCTTTTGCTTCCGTATATAGAGAAGATATTTCTTGATGAGGGAACTTTTTAGCAGCAGGTCTTCTTTGTTGATGTACGACTTACAGCGGTCCCCTAAGTATGGTAGGCAAGCGTGTTCCATTACTGGTATTTCGGAAAACGTTGGCTGATGATCCTCGAACGGTTTTAAGTCCATGAAAGTCGTGATGCGCCAGTCAGTTCGTGTAAAGTGGACTTCATGTAGAGGTTCATAGTAAATGCCGGCCCGGTTGGTGATCGGTTCCACACCATATGTAACCGTCGGTACTGATGTCCAGGCTTCCCTGAACCCAAGTATGAGGACAAGTATGGCCTTAAGGATACGCATTTTCGTCTAAAATAGAGAGTGTAGATGTGAGTTTGTGAAATATTTTAAGTGATTTTCCTGGTTGTTAGGTAGGAGTGTTATTGGTGTTAGTTTCTTATGTGAATGTATACGTGTATACATACCACTCTCTTCTTTTTCTTTCGTTTTTTTTTTTTTTTTTTTTTTTTTTTTTTTGTGTTTTTCGTCTTCGTTTTTATGTCTTTCAGATGTATGCATGAGGATATTTTTCAACTAAAGGCGGGGATGCAAAATTTGTCTGTTTTCTTTGGAGTGGGGTTGCGTTTTGGAGGGGGAAGAAAATTTTGTTAGTTCGTTTTTCCGAAGAGCTCGCCATTATTCCTCCGACCGTCGTCCAGACTAGTAGATCTCTCTATTACATAAGATTTTAACATGGCTTTGGGAAGAAGAAGTTTTGCCCAGGCTTTTGGCGTAAGTTTCTTTGTATTTTGTACGTCAGTTTCAGTTGGTCGTATGAATTAGTTATTTATACATTTGTTAATTGTTTTACAGGCCATGCTCGGAGTGGTGTTTATCTCCGAGATAAAACGACGACGAGAGGAAAAGCGTGATATCCGTCGCCATAATTTCTATTTGGAACGGGAGGATGGGTTCGATATCTTCGGCATCCGGTGGCTTTTGGAGGGCCGTTGGGGACAGGATCATCCTGAGGATGACTGGGATCATCCTGCCTGGTCCCATCCTCTCGGGGTTATGGCCGCGTATGATCTCGATTGAGAGATCGGAAACATATAATAATTAAAATACTTCATCGATGTATGTTGTGTTGGGGTGGCTTTTTCCTTATAGGGGGAAAGCGAATAAAAAGAAATTTCTATTGTATTCCCTTTGTAAAAAAAAAATTATTCTTCTTAGTTTTATATGCGTCCTTCCTCTTCCATTGATTTGTTTCGACCGTCATCGGAGGGTTGTTTGGTCTGTTGCGTTGGTTTGTTTGGTTTTCATCGTTGGGTTTCGTTTGTTCGTTGGATATTGTTTCTGTCGGTTGTCGTTTATCATCTGTACTATTGGGTCGTTCTTATTTATTCGTTTTATTTTTATATTTTATTTAAGTTGGAGAGAAGAAAAGAGAAGAAAGGATAGAAAGAATAATATAGTGATAAAAGAAGGTACTTAATTAAAAGAAAAATGTAAAAAGAAAAAGATTTGTTAAAATAAAGGGGAAAGGGGGAGAAGAAAAAAAAGTATATTTTTTTCTAGAATTAATACAGAAATTATCTAGCGAGGAACGAAAGAAAAAGAAAATAAATGATTCGAAGAAAGAGAAAAAAAAAACAATAAACAAAAATTGTGTTAATGTAAGGGGTAAAGAGAAAAGAAAGAGAAAAAATTTAAAAAAAATTTTGATTGTTAAAAAAAAATGAGAGGGAAAAGCAAAATAAAGAAAATATTCGACAATGAGGTTTGATCGCTTGACCTTTGGAGTGGTAGACTAGCACTCTACCATAGTGCTACGAGCTTCTTCTTAACGGGCTATGTTGGGAATTTCTATTACTCCCGTATATTTGCCGTAGGGCACTATTAGTCGGACTGTTGTGACTCTGGAAAGATCCTAAGTCTAGTGTAGGAGTTATACTTCATATAATAAGAGATGAAACAAAGAAATAATAATTGCAAGGTTCTTAAATAAAATGTCGTATATATATAAAAATAATAATAGTAAAAAAAAAATTCTGAAAGAAGAAAAAAAATTTTAAAAGAAAAAAAAAAAAAAAGAAGATTTTTATTGGTAGCAGGGTTCGAACACTCGACTTTGTGGTCTCAATCTTAGCATTTTCTCCCTATGCTATTGCAATCTTTTGGGAGATGTTTTGAAAACTAGTATAGGCCTGCCTAGGTTACTAACTGCTTCAATCTATTCGTTAGGCGATGTTCAATGCGTCTTATTTTTTTTTTATTATCTTTATTAGATACCTTATCTGTTTATCTAACATGCTTAAGGGAAATATGAGTATTAACTTAGAGATTGTGTTTGTGTGTAATTAGTTCTAATCGTAAGCACTTTCAACAATATTATTGTATATAAAAAAAAATTTTGAAAATTTCCGTTACGTATCTGTAAAACTAAGTTTTAGGTAGTGATTACATATGATTACTATTATCGTTATTGATTATTATTTATTTATTAAAAATATTATTATATATTTTTATTTTTATTTTTTTTTTTTTTTTTTTTTTTTTTTTTTTTTTTTCAATTATTTATTTATATATATTTTTTTTTTTTTTTTTTTTTTTTTTTTTTTTTTTTGTGTATCGTAGGGTATATATGTCTAGTGTATACGAGTCCTAATATTTTTACTGAAACATTCTATCCATGCGAGTGAGGATGTTTCTATGGGAGTCATGCTGTTTTATGACAAACAGGCCTATGGTCAGCTTGTTTTGTAGCTTCGTCAGCATTCCTATCTCTTTCTCTTTAGGAACTTTTGCCGTTAATACTGTAGAAAGATGTCCTATTCAAGGGTGTGATGGTTTATGTAAAGAAAAAGAGACAGAAGGAGAAGGAAAGAAATTAAAGAAATAGTTTGAGTCTAAATTAATTGGTTTGGGTCGGTTTGATTCTCGTCACTGATATTTTGTTCAATGAGTGCGTCAACGCGTTCTGATGGTATGTCGAGTAGCAACATCTCGGGTATGAACCCTTCTATCGCGAGGCCTCGGTTCAATAACATTCGTCTTATATCAAGACCGGTGGGTCGGTCATGCAACACTATCCCCAGAGTCAGAGAAGTGGATCCTCCCCGACAATGTATGCCTCTCATTCTTAAGGGTCGTCTGGCTAAAAGGTGCTCTAAAAATCTTGTCTCGCTTTCTGGCCAGGCTCCTTCGAATTTCGGTTCTATGTTGCACAGATGGACGCGGATAGCCTTGCCTGTGGATAATGTTAGCGGGGGGGTAATGGTCTTAGGTCGTGAGTGTTGTACCTTAGCACACCCCCAATATCTACCAAATCTATTGACGCGAACCCGTTGTTTATTGCTAAAATATTACCTCTCAACCAGTTACCTGCCAATTGTACGGCACAACTACCTGCTTGCAGGGGTCCTAGCATACCCACGTCGAAGATCGGGAAATCCTTCAGATATTTATTGACTGCTTTGCTGTATTTTTCCACCTTCGGTACGTTTTTCGCCTTTATCACGTAAAAATGTGATGGGGAGTAAAATGTTCCCGTGAATACCATGTACTTATTTCCGATTCTCTTCAATGGCGATTTCATTGGTATTGGAGGGTTCATTATGTAGCTACGAAGTGTAATGTATGATTGAGTATTTGATAATTACGTATATGTGAATTTTTGGACGCTCATGCAGGTGATAAGAAGTTATTATTGTAATGGTGGTTCAAAAGATTTTAAAGGAGATTTTTACGATCATGCTTCATTATCCCCCCATCGTTCTTTTACTAGTTGATCCCAGTGGGGGTCTGCTATTTCTTCGGGCATAGGCGGGAGTCCGAAAAGGCCTCTCAGGTTAAAAATGTCTCCGGGGTTGTATTTAGGGCCCCAATCCACAAGATCTTTACTGTATGGGTCGTCTTTCCATAGCTCGAGTAATTCTTCCCGAAGTTTACGTCGCAATCGACGTACTTCCGTGGCATAAGCGATAAAAATTACTAAATATCTTTTGCGATGTTTCCTTATTATTCTTGGAGTTGTTTGTCTCATGGAATTTATGTAATGCTCGTAACTACCAGTTGGTGGGGTAGACATTCTGGAACAGACCCAGGTGGTGTCAAGAAAAGGCTGAATGAAGTTATTTTTTATCTTCCCAATTAATCACTACTGCGCGTCCGCTTTCTATTTCGACTCTATGTAAAATCCAAGCTAAGATGCAATCATCACATTCGTAAGGGGTTCGTATTTTCAGCAATTCTAAACCGCAAATACTGCAACTTGTTGCGTGATAGGGTCCTGGTATTAATCTATGTTTATTTGAAATTTGGGTTCCTTCTTTTTCTTGTTCGTCAGAGGATATATCCAGGTAACAATCTTCACAAAAATTTCTTGTATATTTATCCACGTACCATGGTGGCCGTTTTGATACTACCTTTACACATCGAGCTTTAACAATACTTCTATAGAATTCGTAATTTCTACCGGGTACTCTTGTGGCAGGGATCGCGTATAACCAATCTAATGTTTCTTGTTCGTTTAAGAAATCGAGTTCGGCTTCGGTAATATGCATGCTTATTATTTTGAGAGGAGTTGACTATTAGACAAGGGTTTGCAGATATTATTTCTTTAAATTTTCAAGAGACTCACTGTGTTGTTGTTGGTTTGATTGAGTTGGTTCAAAGTTATCCTGTGTTATACGATGGAGCTCGTTGATTTGTTGATATTTTAAAAACCTTGGATCGTTCTCAGGTATATTCTCGAAACGAGGGCTGTTTGAATATATTGTAATAGGAATTAAATTTTTTATGTGAGTGGTTGGAACAACTTCTTCTGAGGAATGTATCGATGGTTTCTGACTGAGATGTTTAGTAATGATTTTATTCTTGAAATAATCAAAGTGGTTTGTACCAGGATTTGATTGTTGAGCGTGAAGTTTTCGTAATTGGTACTTTCTTCCGGCACGGCGAGTTCGACCCATGTTGTCGTTTGAGATAGAGAAAAAGGGTTAATAGAGGTTCGTGAGCGTGCAAACGTTTCTGCAGCCTAGTCCCACGACGGATGGGAGTGTGTCGGGCGTGCAAACGTTTCTGCAGCCTGGTCCCAACAAGTTAAGGAGGTGAGCGTGCAAACGTTTCTGCAGCCTGGTCTCACCATAAGGGAAGGATATGATAGGGCGTGCAAACGTTTCTGCAGCCTAGTCCCAGAATAGGAAAGTAGTATGTCGGGCGTGCAAACGTTTCTGCAGCCTGGTCCCAACAAGTTAAGGAGGTGAGCGTGCAAACGTTTCTGCAGCCTGGTCTCACCATAAGGGAAGGATATGATAGGGCGTGCAAACGTTTCTGCAGCCTAGTCCCAGAATAGGAAAGTAGTATGTCGGGCGTGCAAACGTTTCTGCAGCCTGGTCCCAACAAGATAAGGAGGTGAGCGTGCAAACGTTTCTGCAGCCTGGTCTCACCAAGGTAGTTTAGGAATAGGGATATTTCGTGTTTTAGATATGTATGTACTATATTCGTTCACCTATGGTATTGATCAAATTATGAAAGAAAGAAAAAAAAAAAATTTTTATGTAAATAATTGTATGTGTAAAGCAATCTTGATATCTCAGTCAGTCATCGATTTATTTTCCTTTCATGAATTTAAATTGTTAACTTGTAATGCTTTGAGAGAAGGGAGAAAATATAAGTTGAATATTTTATAAAATACCTGTAGGATGAATTACAACGTTGAATTCAATCTGTTTACTATATAACTCGAGAAGAACCCCTTTTTTTTTTTTTTTTTTTTTTTTTTTTTTGAATTTTGGAGAGAAAAAAAAAAATTCTATTTCTTTTAGCTATTACTTTGAATCCTACACTTGCACAGGGTTATTTCTGACGCAGAGGACTCGATGTAACACCGTGAAAAATTTTTGTTGGACTAAGTGTTGACTAAATCTTTCTTCCTTTTTATAGTCTAAACTCATCCCTTCCTTGCGGGTTTTACATAAAGCCAAAAGGAGAAATTTTTCCTCCCCTGATTTCATATTTTCCATATTTAAGGCGGCATAGAAGAGAAGAACAGAAGAAAAAAAAAAAAATTGTCTTTATACGTGTATGTGTATGTTGGTGCAAATGCTCCAGTTGATCTGTTGAGAACTGAACTATTCAAGTTATATGGTTCTCGTGTGTATTGGTAGGTCCTGTTAACTAAAGACCTATACGCTAGTCTTCAGGGTAGTTTCTCTCTCTAATTTATTGGTCCGGCCTGTCCTTTCGGTGCATCAAGCGATGTCTCTCCTCTTTTTTTTTCTAACGGAGTGTCGCATCTCTAGCTTCTTCTCTGGCCTTATGTAATTTCAGTTTATCTAAATGTTTCAAAATTCTCTTTCCATTGGGTGTTTCTAGTACAGCGTTGTGTCGGTCAAGTAGTTCAGTAATTTGATATGGTCCAACATAGCAGCTGTCGAATTTCCCTTTCTTTGGTTCTTTTATTGCATATACCATATCTCCTGGTTTAAAGCCTTCAGTATGCATTTTTCTATCGTAATAATGTTTAGAGCGATGTTTTGACTTAATTAGAGACTTTGAGGCGAGCTGCCTCATTTCATCGAGTCGAGAAGTAAGATCGCATAAATAATCTCCATAGGTTTCTGTTTTCTCCGGAGGGGGAAAAGAACTTGGGGTTCGAGCTATTCTTCCGTATACTAACTCGAAAGGCGTGAATTTTGTAGATTCATGAACTGACGTGTTGTAGGAAAACATAGCAAAAGGAACGAGCTTGTCCCAATCTTCAAATTTATCTATGTAATGTTTTATAAATTCCGCTAGGACTATGTGACTTCGTTCTAAAGAACCATTAGTTTGTGGATGATAACCGGAAGTTGTTAAATGTTTGATTTTAAATATTTTTGCTAAATTATTAAATACTTTTCCGACAAATGATCTACCTTGATCGCTCAAAATGATTCTAGGGGTACCGAATTGAATTATCAGGTTACGAGCTAATGCGTCGGCTATTGTTTCGGCCTTTATATCAGGTATAGGAACAGCAATACAATATTTAGTCAGATTATCTTGAATCGTCAAGATGTGTCGGTTCCCATTGGGGGTTTCAGGTAAAGGTCCTACCGTATCAATAGAAATTTTATCAAAAGGTTCTGACGGAGTGTCAGTGATTATCATTGGCTCACGGGTTTTTATTCGAGTTAATTTTTGTTGTTGGCACTCGGGACAAGTTCTTACGTAATCCGTGACTTCATCTTTTAGATTAGGCCAATAGAATCTTTCGCGAATACGTTTGTACGTTTTAGTGATACCTTTATGTCCACCTATTAAACTCTCGTGATATTCAGATATAATTTCTTGTCGTATAGCTTCATCAGGAATGGTAACATTTCCGCGACAAATTGTGATTGAACATTCACATTCGTTTAAACATTCTTCAAATAAATCTGCAATGAATGAATGGCTAAAATTTTCTAACATATCTCCAGGTTTTGAAACTCTAAGTGTTTTAATTTGATATTTATCAATGGTAGTTTTAACCGTGTGCAAAACTTCCTTGAGCTCTTGAACTGAAAATGTTTCGAAATGTTTATTTGTTAATACTGCACTCAATACTTTGTAATTTCCTTTATTTGTTACTAGCACTTGTTTACGTTTGGGGGTTTTGAATTTTAAATCTTGTGGAAAAATTTTGTCAGTTTCGATTAACAATCGTGATATGACAGTGGTAAATTCACAGTCGGCTGAAATAAAGTGTAAGTAATTGCCTTTATTATAAGTTAAATTTTCGTTCGTGGAATTTATGTGTAAAAGGTTGTCACTGTTTTTCATGTGGGGATAATAAATTCCAGGGATTATGGTCTGTGAGACAGTTCTTTTAGTGTCTCTAGCTGGTAATTCTTCGACAGCTTCGGGGATGTCTTCTTCAGACTCACTTTCTGAGTTACTGTAATCTAGGCGCACATTTCTCTCAGGTTGCTGTCGAGGTTCATCCTCGCTGCTTATCTCATCTATATTATGTGTAACGGCGGGTGTTGATCTGCTTATAGGGTGTCTAAAAGTTATTAATGATTCTCGAGTTTTCCCTATTTCGTTATCTGCATCTTCCGACTCTGTATACTCGTCTGTCTGTGTACCACAATTTCTGTTTGCGTTATCATTACCATGGGTGTCGTCCCACCAGTATTGATTCGTCCGTGGACTATCATTTATTTCGATTATGTCTCTATTTCTTTCAGGGGTAGTTATAACTTCATTATCTGATAGCGGCGCATTGTCCTGTAATGATTCGTTAATGTCGAATGCAAATTTTAATGCGTCAGTATAACGTTTCAATGGGGGCGGGTCTGGAGTTTTTCTTGCTCTTGTTGAAATTGTTCTCTTTTCGGCGAGACTGGGAAAAGCGCTGTTTCGGGCACGCGCTGTCGGGGGTCTTCGTTCCGTGTCGGAGGAATCAGAGCTGGCTGCCTTTGGGGCTGCTCGTTTTCGAGTTGGTGGTAGCCTTACGGGGACTACTGGAGGGGGTCTACTGATCATTTTACGATTTCTCAACCTTTCAGCAATAGTACTTCCTGGCATATTTGATTCTTCCAGTACTGTAGGTAGGGGTTTATTTTTACTGCCCACTGGTCGACCTGTTCTTACTAAAGGTTTTGCAGCGGCAGCTTTACGCGGAACTACAACTGTTGCCGGTTTCTTTGCGGCAGATGATATAGGTAATACAGTAGCGTCTGGGACGACGGGGTTACGCGAAAGTGCATCCGCATTTGAATTAAGTCGCCCGGGTTTATAAAAGAAAGTATACTCGTATTCTCGTAATCGTATTCTCCAACGAATTAATCTTTGAACGGGTAATTTCACCGAATCGATCCATTTCAATGGTTCGTGATCACTGACAAGTGTAAAATGTCGGCCGTACAAATACGGTCTGAAATGTAATATTGCGTATACAACTGCGAGGCATTCTTTTTCCGTTGTGCTATAATTTTTCTCGGCGGAATTTAGTAATCTGGACATATAAGCAATTGGTTTATCGTCTCCGATTTTTCCTTGACTTAAAACGGCACCTATCGCGTAATTTGAGGCGTCAGTAGTTAGGATAAAAGGTTCTTCAAAATTAGGATATTGCAATATGGGTGAGGAGCACAAAGCGTTTTTCAAGTAATCGAATCCTTTTTGCTGTTCAGATCCCCATTTAAACTCGATATTTTTCTTTAATAAATCACTCAAGGGTTTAGCTTGCTCGGAAAAGTTCGCTATGAATCTTCTATAGTAGCCAGCTAGGCCTAGGAATTGTCTAACATTTGTCACGGTTTTAGGGATAGGAAATTTTTCGACCGCCTCGGTCTTTTTAGGGTCGGGGCGTACGCCTCCATCACTAATTATGTGACCGAGATAAATCACTTCAGTGTTGAGAAATTCACATTTATCTGGCTGTAATGATAATTTAGCGTTGCTAAGTTTATTAAAGAGTCTTCGAACTTTTATACCGTGTTCCTCTAAAGAGGTAGCAAAAAGCACAATATCGTCAAGATATACGAATAATTCACTGTCTTGTAATCCAAGAAGAACTCTGTCCATTAAGCGTTGGAAGGTAGCGGGAGCGTTTTTAAGTCCGAATGGCATTCTTGCATATTCAAAATGTCCATTAGGGGTGCTAAAAGCAGTCTTTTGTCTATCTTTGGGATCCATTTCAATTTGATGGAATCCGCTAGCTAAATCAAAAGTTGAAAAATATTTTGCTCCACCGAGTCTATCAAGAATTTCAGTAATATTCGGCAGAGGGTAAGCATCGCTTATTGTTTTTGAATTTAACTCGCGAAAATCAATGACCATTCTCCATCTTTTATTTCCTTTTGAATCGGGCTTTTTAGGTACGATCCACAAGGGTGAGTTATATGGGGAGGTTGAATTTACAATGACTTTATTGTCCAATAATTTATTTATTTGTTTATTAATTTCTTCTTTATGAGCAGGAGGGAATCGGTATTGTCGTATTGTTACTGGTAATTCGTCTGTAGTGGGTATAGTGTGTTTTATTTCTGTCGTAGCGGGCAATTTGTCACCAGGTAAATGAAAAAGGTGTGGGTATTCCTTTATTAAATCGTAAACGTGTTGTTTTTCTTCTGAGTTTAAATGATCTAATCGAAGGTTTTCGCGTATTCTTTGCTCTCTATTCACGGGGTCTTCATCTGCACTTTCGTCACTTTCTTGATCGAAGAAATCTTCAGAATCGTAATATTCGAACGGAATTAATTCTTGAGGGGGTACATCTATTTGTGCATCGTCTTCGTAAGAATTAATGGCGTAAATGTAACATGTTCCGTTATCGTTTGAAACAACCGCGTTTCCCATGAAAATATTTTCTGGGGTTCGAATCCGTGGGAGAAATCCCGTTTTTAAATCTGAGTTAAATATTTTGATGGGCACTTTCATGCGAGTGCGAGCTTTCAAAATGAATGAGGTTCCTTCGTTATCTTTCGTAGTGTTATATACTTTACTCGGACTCTGTGCGGTGTCTTCGGAGGGTTTTTCAAACGGAATCGGGGTTATGGGTTTTGAAGTGGTGACAAGTGTGTTATGATGAAAGGACAGCTCCGCTTTTTCACTTTGAAGAAATTCTATGCCTATAATTCCGTCAGCGGGAATAGCGGCATTTTCGTGAAGCACTTGAAATTTGGCTGGTTTGTCGAATAATGTTAGTTCGGTTGATCCTAACGTATGAATTTTGTCTGGGGTTATTCCTGACAGTGTTAAAAATTCATGGCCTGCAATTATACATCTACGTTTTAATGCCTGTAATTTAATTATATTTATATCGGCTCCTGTATCTATTAGGAAACGTCCAAAACCATTTTCAAGCTCTGGGGCTCGTAAAGTGATTATTGGGGAGCGTCCTTGTCCGCAGGTCCATCTAACAAATCTCCGGCTGTGAGGAATTTCACAGCTGTGGGACGCTGAGTTTGAGAATCGCTCGTCGATGCGTCCACTCGACGGGCGTCTTGAGAGTTTAAATTATCTGAAGTGTTGTTTGGTCGGGGAGACACTGGTCTCATATTTTGGAACGAATTTTCACGTTTATAAAAAGGAGTCTGATACATCGGTTGCGATGCTTGATAGTTTGAGGGGTACTCGTTGTACGAGGGGTACATAGGAGGTCCGTAAGGTATCGGAGGATAATATTGTGGTCCGTAAAATCCATTTGGCGGATAACCATAAAAATTTCTTGGAGGTTGATTTCTATTTTGAAATCTTCGCGATGGAAAATTTTCACGCATCGGTCTTTGCTCGCGGGGTGGAGTTGCATCGCGACGGAAAATTCTACTGAAATTTGAATTTTTGTTATCATAATCATTTTCGCGATTTTGAAAAGATACTCGACGGTATCCGTTATTATTATTACTATTATATTGAAGTGGGCGATCTTGTTCTGTTTGAGTGTATCTCAATGAATTCGAGTTTCGAGCATTTGCTCCTTCCATATCTCGTTCTATGCGTTGAACGACTTTAAACGCGTCTTCAAGGGTCTGGGGATCTTGGACGCTGATGGCGTATAATAAATCGTCAGAGAGACCTCTTTTAAATGACTCTAGTGCTACTCCATCGAGCATAGGCAGCATCCGGTTTGCTTCGACTTCAGTAAATTTGTCTTTTAGAGCGGCGATCGCACTCGTCCGTAATCTTTTAATTCTTGTATAATAATCAAGGACCGTTTCATCACGTCTTAATCTGACGGCTTGAATTTCGGCACAATAATAAGGGTATGATTTTTTTGGTGAAAAATATTCTTTTAAAGCCGTTGATAAATCTTCAACTGATTCTATTCTTTTATCAGCTACCGCGTCGCGAGCTGTTTCTTTAAGTTTTGAACAAACTCCTTTGAAAAATGATGTTTTTAAACCTTCAGGCACGAATGTAAAACCGTTTTCTACATCTTCTATAAATGATTTAAGGGGCATATTTTTGCCGTTAAAATTTGGTACATGTATAAGTGCTTGTTGTAAAGCCATACACTCGCCCATACTGGTGAGCATTGCATCGGTGATGGCTTGGTGATGTGTAAGATTTGCAATTTCTGCCATGCTTATTTAATTCTTTGAACACTTGATTTATTTAATTGTTAAACACTTTGTTTTCGCTTGTTTCGTTTAATTGATTCACTTTGTTAGCATTTATTATTAGGAAATTTTTAATGATTTTTAGTTTTTCATTTCGTCAGTGGCAACAGAATTAAGCGCTCAGCGTACTGCATCCCACCGCTGTCACCAAATTTTTATCTGTCACGTCCGGAAGGGGCGTGAAGGAAAGGTTCGGGTGTTTGAGCGTCGAGCGGTAAACGCTATGTCCCATAGACTTTTCCGTGCAGTAGTATACGCAGTGCGTTTTTATATATATTGACTCGTTAGAGTATGGTGGGCGCACACTGATAGACCTCGAGAAATCTTGCTTATATCTGATTGCGACTGAGGAAAGGATATTTAGGTAGCGAGTAAAGAGATCTAGGATTCTTTATACACTCTTTAATGAAGTAAATTGTTAGTAAAATACAATGTTCGAATACAATAGAGGGATCTAGGATTCTCTATGGATTCGTAATATAAATGGGTGTTAGTAAATTACACTTGAAGAATACAAACTTGATAAAATAAATGTTAAGTACTTTACCGGAGAGGTGTCTTGGAATATCTTTGGTTCGTAGTATCTTACTTGGTCTTGGTTGAATTGAATCGAGTATGGAATTATTCTAAGTCCCAAAAGACTGAGATGAAAATGATCAAAAATATTCTAAGTCCAAATCTGAATTTAAATACTTTAACACTTTGACTTCTGGACCCGACTCGCTCTCTTCTACAGAAGACCCGGAGTTCGGTCAGAGTTTAAGTATAAGACGGCTAACCGAATGACAACCGAACTACTGCTAACAGTATAAACGCGACTCTAGGTACGGAACGGAATGCGAGGCGCGATGAAAAATCTCGGCCTTTTATAGGGCTGATTTCGGAAGTAGAGGGGAAGTTCACTTCCTTAAAAGGAAGTGTTTTTAAGCCTTTGCCCTCTTAGATCTAGTGCAGGGGAAATGGTTGCATCAGTTTTGGTGTATCGGTTCGAGGAGTGTTGCTAGGGCTCAAGATTTATGACCTACGCGCCCGGCTGCAAGGGATCGTTGCTGGCTTGTTGGTGTTTACAGAAATTTGGGTATTTGACACATGTGTGTGTTTATTTGTGTAGCGCGTGTCAGAGTAAATGACCCGAATGCTAGAGACTACTATAAGGCGTTGAGTCGAGGGTTTTATGAAGGCGAATGCTTGGAGCTCGTGGTTTCATGGTTAGGTAGAATTACTAGAGATAAAATAAAAACAAAAATTTACGTCGGTTGTGACAAGGGGTAAACCTGAGAAACCCAAAAGTTCGAATGGAGAGATTCATCGTCAGCGATCCTGGCACTTGTGCGGTTCGCGATGTCGGGGACCTCGGTCCCGCGGCACGCGTCCGTATGATTTATTTGCCGGGTGTCGTCGTCGTGCACTTCTCCCCTAGTAGGACGTCGCGACCCGTTGGGTGTCGGTCTACGACTCGGGTGGGAGCCTGTCATGTGTTACGCTTCGCGGCGTCATGTGGCAGACCCCCGGTTGTCTGACCAGCTGCCCGGCGGTATTCGCACGGTATCGAGTCGCAATTTGAACTGCGTCCGGCCCGCCGCAAGCGAGGCCAGTGTTTCCCGGATGTACGGACTTAGCGCCGTCACCGGGCCTGGCCAGCTGTTGGCCGGCGGTGTCCTGGGACTGGCTCTACAAATACCGGTCGGCGACGCTACTGCTTTGGGTACTTTCAGGACCCGTCTTGAAACACGGACCAAGGAGTCTAACATGTGCGCGAGTCATTGGGATCTGTTAAGCCTAAAGGCGCAATGAAAGTGAAGGTAGGCCTTGCGCCAACCGAGGGAGGATGGGCCGCGTCACGATGCGGTCCCGCACTCCCGGGGCGTCTCGTTCTCATTGCGAGAAGAGGCGCACCCAGAGCGTACACGTTGGGACCCGAAAGATGGTGAACTATGCCTGGTCAGGACGAAGTCAGGGGAAACCCTGATGGAGGTCCGTAGCGATTCTGACGTGCAAATCGATCGTCGGAACTGGGTATAGGGGCGAAAGACTAATCGAACCATCTAGTAGCTGGTTCCCTCCGAAGTTTCCCTCAGGATAGCTGGCACTCGCGTGTTCTAAGAACTTATGCGAGTCTCATCTGGTAAAGCGAATGATTAGAGGCCTTGGGGCCGAAACGACCTCAACCTATTCTCAAACTTTAAATGGGTGAGATCTCTGGCTTGCTTGAACTGTGAAGCCACGAGATTTCGGATCAGAGTGCCAAGTGGGCCAATTTTGGTAAGCAGAACTGGCGCTGTGGGATGAACCAAACGCAGAGTTAAGGCGCCTAAGTCGACGCTTATGGGATACCATGAAAGGCGTTGGTTGCTTAGGACAGCAGGACGGTGGCCATGGAAGTCGGAATCCGCTAAGGAGTGTGTAACAACTCACCTGCCGAAGCAACTAGCCCTGAAAATGGATGGCGCTGAAGCGTCGGGCCTATACTCTGCCGTCAGTGGCAAGTGAGGCGGTAGACTTTGTTCTCAGAGTCACCGTCATGAAGCCCTGACGAGTAGGAGGGTCGCGGCGGTGTGCGCAGAAGGGTCTGGGCGTGAGCCTGCCTGGAGCCGCCGTCGGTGCAGATCTTGGTGGTAGTAGCAAATACTCCAGCGAGGCCCTGGAGGACTGACGTGGAGAAGGGTTTCGTGTGAACAGCCGTTGCACACGAGTCAGTCGATCCTAAGCCCTAGGAGAAATCCTATGTTGATGATGGTGTTGAAGTCATTATGTTTTTTATTTTATATAATAACAAGACACACACCCATTGGGCGAAAGGGAATCCGGTTCCTATTCCGGAACCCGGCAGCGGAACCGTATACAATTCGGGCCCTCGTAAGAGAGTTCGTCGGGGTAACCCAAAATGACCTGGAGACGCCGTCGGGAGATCCGGGAAGAGTTTTCTTTTCTGTATAAGCGTTCGAGTTCCCTGGAAACCTCTAGCAGGGAGATAGGGTTTGGAACGCGAAGAGCACCGCAGTTGCGGCGGTGTCCGGATCTTCCCCTCGGACCTTGAAAATCCAGGAGAGGACCACGTGGAGGTGTCGCGCCGGTTCGTACCCATATCCGCAGCAGGTCTCCAAGGTAAAGAGCCTCTAGTCGATAGACTAATGTAGGTAAGGGAAGTCGGCAAATTGGATCCGTAACTTCGGAATAAGGATTGGCTCTGAGGAGCGGGGCGCGTCGGGCTTGTTAGGGAAGCGGGTTTGGCTAACGTGCCGGGCCTGGGCGAGGTGAAGGCGGGTTACCTTTCGCAAGTTTGCGTAGCCTGTTGGATCCGAGCTCGGTCCCGTGCCTTGGCCTCCCGCGGATCTTCCTTGCTGCGAGGCTTCCTTGGCGGCTCACGCCGTCTTGGTCGTCCTCTTCGGCCGCCATTCAACGCTCAGCTCAGAACTGGCACGGACTAGGGGAATCCGACTGTCTAATTAAAACAAAGCATTGCGATGGCCCTCGCGGGTGTTGACGCAATGTGATTTCTGCCCAGTGCTCTGAATGTCAACGTGAAGAAATTCAAGCAAGCGCGGGTAAACGGCGGGAGTAACTATGACTCTCTTAGTTACTTCCCGCATTGAACTGCAGTTTATCCGTACGGGAAGTGACGTCCCCGCTTTGGCTGAGCGTAGCACGTTGGTCGAGCAGTACCGGCGCGGTAGTCTGAGTCTGAAAAGAGGATGACTGCCAAACCAATCTGTAGGAAGATGTCCCGCCTCATGGGCTCTTCCGGGGTTTTGGATGTTCCATATAAAACACCAAGATCTTAAGTTTCGCATGTTGGGGCGAATAGTTTTTTTATTTTGCTCCCGAAACGAAGCAATGCGCGTCAAACTTTTGCATAAAAGTAAAGACAAGCAATGCGCGTCAAAACAACGACGAATGCGCTAAGTCCCTACGACACCCATCACGTCTACAAGTATACGAGTCGCAATAACACCGCATAAGACTGCAGGTTAAATACCATCAAACCGCAGGTCAAGGGCAACTCAGACGGTATCGTCAGTGTATATCACTTGGGGGGATACTTAAGGGGAATTAAGCCTAAGCTTATCATCGGCTTAGCAAGCGGAAAGTCCGCTCACCGGGATAGCCCGATGACATAAACAATTATTTAGGCGTATAACACAACGCTAAGCGACAAAGCGACGCCTCAGTAAGCCACACCCACGAGTGTAGGACTTACCTTACTTTATTGAACTTGCATGTCTATGATAACGAATGACAGTAAGACATACAGCGTAGCGCAGCAAAACAATCTCTTTCAAAAGCAAATGACACAACGTAATACAAGCCTCGGATTGGGTACTGTCGGCTCTGATCTCATCCCAGCAGATTTATCTGCGAGTGAAAGAGCCTCTGATGACGAACCAGGCGAGATAACGGACTACGAGATTGATAATGAGTTAGACGTCACGCTTGAAGTCGAAGTACCGATTATTACACCACTCGTACTATGCGACAAATGTGCTCATAACGGCAATAGAAGGGGGTTTAATAACCTCAAAGACCTAAATGCACACATGAAGAAAGATCACCCTCGTCTGAGGGTGATTTTTATTTGCCGCTCATGTAGAAGAAAATGCCCGACTAAGCATAGCTGGGACTGTCACAGACCCAAATGCAACGGACCACCACCAGCCGTAGTCGGTGCACAATACCAATGTGTTCATTGTGATAGATCCTTTAACACCAAGATAGGACTATCTCAACACGAAAGGCATGAACACCCAAGAGCACGTAACGAACAAAGACAAGCACAGGCAAATCGACCTCGAGGTGCAGGCGGTAGACCGGCGACCGTATGGTCAGCTGAAGAAACCGCGCTTCTAATTGAACTTGACAGAAGGTTTCGAAATGCTCGTTACCCGAACGTCGAGATTCAAGCATATCTGCCGAATAAAACCTACAAACAAATAGGGCAGAAAAGAAGAGGCATCCCAAGAGAGATCCAAGAGCCAGAGTCGGAATCAGACTCAGAAATTGAATCGGGCGAAATGACTGATAGCGACACAAGCGATGACGGGGAGTTTTACGACGCTGAGGATTCTCAGGAACCTTAAAGCATAATTTTAAACGACACGACGACGCAAGAGGAAGATCCAACTCTTGACGCATGGCTAAAGGCAATGGAAGAGCATATACTTTCCATAGAAGTGGCTGAAAACAACAAGTTCAGAGAAAGTATAAATAGACTAAAACACGCATGGCAAGCTCAAAAGGAATCGCCACACGACCTCGAAGAGCACATCAATGCCTTTATCCAAGAGATAAGTATGACTCTTAGTGGGATGCAAAACAATCAGGCACCACCTCAAACGAACCCACAAAATAGGCGAAGGAGAAATGACGGTACTCAAAACCGCAGAAGAGTGACGGCAAACCAGCGCCGAAAGTACAGGTATGCGAGATGCCAGGAGATGTACAGTAAATGCCCAAAGAGGCTTGCAGAAATCGCTCTTTCGGGAGATTTTTCCTTCGCTGAGGTGAGAAAAGACCCACCACCCAGCAGAGCAATAAAAGAGCTCTATGAACAACTATGGGATAGAGACGGCCCAAATGAAGTTGCATTTATGCTCGAAGAAGGGTGCGACACAAGACGTCTCATTAACGAGGTCTTTCCACCGATTAAAGTTGACGAGGTCAAGGCAAGAATCTGCAGAGTCAAGAACAAATCTGCAGCAGGCCTAGACGGAGTCAAAAAGAGTCATATCACACGAAAAGGAGTGGCAGAATTATTGACCGTCCTATATAATATTTTGATACGACACGCGATTTTCCCAGAGGAGTGGAACAAAAATCGTACCACCCTTATACCAAAGGATGGAAAAGATCATAGTGACATAAAGAACTGGCGGCCAATTACGGTCGGGTCACTATTAGGGAGAACCTATACCGGCCTAGTCGACCAAAGGTTGAGGGGTTTTGTTAAACAGTCTATAAGGCAAAAAGGATTCACCGCCGAAGACGGCTGTAGAGCAAACACCCTAATACTGGAGAAGGCTATTGAGTCGATGAAAGGACTCCACGGAGGAGTTGTCGTGATCGCAGACGTATCAAAGGCATTCGACACTGTTCCACATAGCGCAATTGAAACAGCGTTAACTCGAAAAGGAGTACCGAGGCATATTATTGACCTCATAAACAAAATGTACTCCAACTGCCAAACGTCGATAAAAGGGCCAGGTCAAGAACGAGTCCAAATACGCCTAAAACGAGGTGTAAAACAAGGGGACCCACTGTCGCCACTATTATTTAATCTAATAATGGATCCCATTATTGAAAGCCTAGACCGGGAACAAATGGGTATTGAGATGGGCGAAGAAAATCTCGCGGTGCTAGCCTTTGCGGACGATATTGTTCTACTGGGCAAAGATAGGGAAAAAGCCCAAGCAAAGGTGAACAAGCTGGACAATTACCTAGAACAATTAGGTATGAGTCTATCGGCACCCAAATGCTCAGCCTTCCAAATAACATCGGGAAACAAAACATGGTATACATGCGATCCTATGCTGAGCATAAGGCAGGATGGAATCCCGGGAGTCGAAGCCGACGAAATATTTAAATATCTCGGCACAAGCTTTGGACCATGGTCAGGCCTACAACGAGGAAAAGAGATCCCAAAAATAATGGGAGCTATCAGAAATGTGCGTTGTCTGAGCTTAAAACCTCATCAGAAAATAGATGTAATTACCACCT
>JARBWI010000024.1:55000-85000 GCA_037576405.1 Campoplex capitator | reverse complement strand
GAGCATTGGAGAGAGAAACGAGAAAATAAAAAAATAAAGATTTCTCGGACGTCGAACGCCATCGTGAAAATTGGCGTTCAACGTCCGAGGAGAGCAAAACGACGGGAATCGAGCAAATGTCTATCGACAGACGTTCTCGGATCTCAAACGCCCGCTTATTCAATAGGCGTCCAACGTCCGATCGAATAACCCTTGAAGGAATGAAGAAAACGGGGAGAAAAAAATTTCTCGGACGTCGAACGCCGGCGAAATATTGGAAAAAAATTATATACTATATCCGCTCGGACGTCGAACGCTCTTTCGAGAATTGGCCGTTCGACGTCCGATCCTAAACGAGTCGTCTCGGAGAGCATTGGAGAGAGAAACGAGAAAATAAAAAAATAAAGATTTCTCGGACGTCGAACGCCATCGTGAAAATTGGCGTTCAACGTCCGAGGAGAGCAAAACGACGGGAATCGAGCAAATGTCTATCGACAGACGTTCTCGGATCTCGAACGCCCGCTTATTCAATAGGCGTCCAACGTCCGATCGAATAACCCTCGAAGGAATTATGGGAACGGGGAAAAAAATTCTCGGACGTCGAACGCCCCCTTGAAATTTGGCGTTCAACGTCCGAGAACTCGGAAAAATTTAATATCCGGCAAAAATTTCTTCAGAGCCGGTGATGTCGATGTTGTTTTTTTTTTTTTTTTCCATTTCGTAGAAGCATTTCCCGCGTACTTTTGTATACTTTCGGTGAAGAGAAAAAAAAAAAAAAAAAAATACAATTAACAAAAAGTATATTTTCGTCATCAATATTAATAATAATATCTGTAATAACAAGTTGAATTCCGAGCAATGGCGAAAAGCCTCCTCGTGAAATGTTGAAACCGAAAATTTTATGTTTCCCAACTATACCCTCGCGCGCACCATCAGTCGAGCGTCAACTTTTTTCCCCTTTACGGCCGTGCTTAAGACCGTTCGACCGCAGGTCAAGTTGATGCGCTCTCGTACCTATATCAAAGAAAGGTCGTCGTCGTCGTCGACGACGACGAGTACAAAGTAAAATACTTTGTGCGATGTATATTTTATTTTTAAAATATATATCCCTTTCTCGATCTCGAGAACAACATATTTAAATCGCGAAGGCGGCGAACCGTTTTTGAAAAAAAAATCGGGGATCCTCTTCGTTTAATATCGTCCAACGCAGCATGACCACGGGTCGGTGTCTATGACCGAATGGCCCTTGACGTGGTCAACGCCCTAGGCGGTATGTAAAAACGACGTTCGAAACGAACGAAATGTTGAACCGAGCATCGACTCACCCATTACCGGGCGAGAGAAAACACATTACGAAAACGTGTGTCGTTTTTAATAAAAACACACACGAATAGTGCCTTGAAGTGAAAGAAATTTCAAAGACACATCCAGTCGCTCTGCGAATGAATATTCCTAGCGACGAGTTGAGAGAATGTTTGAAAAGAAGCTTAATGCGGATTAGCATTTTCAAGAATGATTATGCAATCCGTGAAATCTCGCCGCAAGTCGAGTTTCTAAAAGAAATATTATATAAAATTATGTAAAAGGGTGGTGTGATATCGGTGTAGCGTTCGCGTGCGCCGCACACACTCTGAGAGCTCACGAGAGTTCTCGTCGTATATATTACGTTATACGAAGCTCCCTGGTTGATCCTGCCAGTAGTCATATGCTTGTCTCAAAGATTAAGCCATGCATGTCTCAGTACATGCCGTATTAAGGTGAAACCGCGAATGGCTCATTAAATCAGTTATGGTTCCTTAGATCGTACCCACATTTACTTGGATAACTGTGGTAATTCTAGAGCTAATACATGCAAACCAGAGTTCCGACCAGAGATGGAAGGAACGCTTTTATTAGATCAAAACCAATCGGTGGCGGGCTCGCTCGTCCACCGTTTATCTTGGTGACTCTGAATAACTTTGTGCTGATCGCACGGTCTTGTACCGGCGACGCATCTTTCAAATGTCTGCCTTATCAACTGTCGATGGTAGGTTCTGCGCCTACCATGGTTGTAACGGGTAACGGGGAATCAGGGTTCGATTCCGGAGAGGGAGCCTGAGAAACGGCTACCACATCCAAGGAAGGCAGCAGGCGCGCAAATTACCCACTCCCGGCACGGGGAGGTAGTGACGAAAAATAACGATACGGGACTTATCCGAGGCCCCGTAATCGGAATGAGTACACTTTAAATCCTTTAACGAGGATCCATTGGAGGGCAAGTCTGGTGCCAGCAGCCGCGGTAATTCCAGCTCCAATAGCGTATATTAAAGTTGTTGCGGTTAAAAAGCTCGTAGTTGAATCTGTGTGTCACGATGTTGGTTCACCGCTCGCGGTGTTTAACTAGCATGCCGTGAGACGTCCTACCGGTGGGCTTAGCTCTTCGCGGGGCGGTCCAACTAATATCCCATCGTGGTGCTCTTCATTGAGTGTCGAGGTGGGCCGGTACGTTTACTTTGAACAAATTAGAGTGCTTAAAGCAGGCTATCTTCGCCTGAATACTGTGTGCATGGAATAATGGAAAAACCTAAAAATTCCCCTAGGGAAAAAAAGGTCGGGACAAGTACATTGATGTCCCGTTGTTTCCTGATGATATCAAAAAAGTGTGAAAAAAAATTCCATCAAAAAATCATGAATCTTACTGAAAATGATTTCATCACAATTGAAAAAAAAAATCACAAATCAGCAAAAAACATTATTAAAAAAAAAATAAAAATAATAAATCTGTAATTATTTTTGAAAGTGAAAAAAAATTCAAATAAAACGTGAGAAAATCTTAAATACACCATTCGAGAACATTGCAGACGTAAATAACCAAAAAATTTTGTTTGAAAACATTTTAAAAACTGATGCCCCATTCTTCTCATCTTATTAAAAAGGAGGAATGACTAAATTAATTGGAATAGTTTCCATGTAACTTACGTACAGAATTAAAATTTACGATATCATTTCGAGGCCAAGTATTTATTGGTAATTCGGAATATTCATTCCTATGGGATGCATAAAGAACTTGAAACAGTTCTACTAATAAATCAAAAAAGTTACCAAACTACGTACAGTACCAAAATTCATGATATCAACTCGAGGCCAAGTATTTATTAATAATTCGGAGTATTTATTCCTACGGGACGCATCAGAAAGTTGCAAAAGTTCTGAAGAATTTTTTGTAAAATGCCTAATCCAAAAAAATCACGTCAAAGGGGAAGTCATTTGTTACTTTATGGTGGTAAAGACTCATAAGAAAATCGATTCGTCTCCGACTTTAATGATCCCCTGATATCATTCACAACATTCGACGTCGATTGGATCGGTACAAATTATGTTTAAATACGTGTTAAAAGTACTTGTCGGGCCCATCACTTTTTATTCAAATCTAAATCAAGAAAGTTGATCCATGTGTTAATTTGATGGAATAGTAATACCAGCCGCGACCGCGTCTGTCAACATGAAAAAAAAATTTCTTCGAATTCCAGGAAACGCTCGTGTCAAACTCAACGTTTGACAATGATTTTAACTGAATCAAATTGGGTCCGTAAATCAACTCGAAAATTTCTTGGAATGCAACGTGTCATCAGTTTAATGTTCTCAGCAATAGTATTGGTTGGTTCTTATACCGAATAGAATTGCCCGCTGAAAGAAATGAGGAGTAAAAAATGTCGTCATTGCAATATAATCTGCGGGGTTATCCTAGATGGTTAGAAATTTTAATGTGCGAAGTACATTTTTTCATGGATGCACAATAAAATCCCTTGTATATTACAGGAAAGTTCCATTACGAATTTTTACAATTAGATGCAATTAAGTCGAAATACCTGAAGGTATTTTTCTCAATTCCCTGATTTTTATTCCCCTGATTCCAAGAGCCCTGATTTTGATTTGAATGAGCAATTTGAATAAAAAGTGATGGGCCCGACAAGTACTTTTAACACGTATTTAAACATAATTTGTACCGATCCAATCGACGTCGAATGTTGTGAATGATATCAGGGGATCATTAAGGGGGGAAACCAGTTTAGGAGGCCGAAATTTTGTTTGTTTTTCGTGAATTTTTTACATATGGAATAAATAAACAGAATTTTTTTTTAATTTGAGAATATTTTATTCATGGTTTGAAATAGACTTGAGAATTTTTTGAAGCGATTTCCGCCGGAAACAGTGTCACTAGATCATGGACGATTACCATCGGAGTATTTTGCTGGTGGGCATTCCTGTGGTTTTAATTTTCATCTGTAATCATCACAATTTTTTTTTTTCGTTAACAACATATTTCCTAAGAATATGAACCTAATTCTGGAATTATATGATTATTAAAAATATGTTTTTTTATGCGAAAAAGGTGAAAAAATATGGTATAAAAACATAACATTGTCTTCAAACACCTCAAAAAAATGCAATTTTCAATTTTTTTTTACACAATCAGGTTCATATTCTTAGGAAATATGTTGTTAACGAAAAAAAAAAAATTGTGATGATTACAGATGAAAATTGAAACCACAGGAATGCCCACCAGCAAAATACTCCGATGGTAATCGTCCATGATCTAGCGACACTGTTTCCGGCGGAAATCGCTTCAAAAAATTCTCAAGTCTATTTCAAACCATGAATAAAATATTCTCAAATTAAAAAAAAATTCTGTTTATTTATTCCATATGTAAAAAATTCACGAAAAACAAACAAAATTTCGGCCTCCTAAACTGGTTTCCCCCCTTAAAGTCGGAGACGAATCGATTTTCTTATGAGTCTTTACCACCATAAAGTAACAAATGACTTCCCCTTTGACGTGATTTTTTTGGATTAGGCATTTTACAAAAAATTCTTCAGAACTTTTTCAACTTTCTGATGCGTCCCGTAGGAATAAATACTCCGAATTATTAATAAATACTTGGCCTCGAGTTGATATCATGAATTTTGGTACTGTACGTAGTTTGGTAACTTTTTTGATTTATTAGTAGAACTGTTTCAAGTTCTTTATGCATCCCATAGGAATGAATATTCCGAATTACCAATAAATACTTGGCCTCGAAATGATATCGTAAATTTTAATTCTGTACGTAACTTACATGGGAACTATTCCAATTAATTTAGTCATTCCTCCTTTTTAATAAGATGAGAAGAATGGGGCATCAGTTTTTAAAATGTTTTCAAACAAAATTTTTTGGTTATTTACGTCTGCAATGTTCTCGAATGGTGTATTCAAGATTTTCTCACGTTTTATTTGAATTTTTTTTCACTTTCAAAAATAATTACAGATTTATTATTTTTATTTTTTTTTTAATAATGTTTTTTGCTGATTTGTGATTTTTTTTTTCAATTGTGATGAAATCATTTTCAGTAAGATTCATGATTTTTTGATGGAATTTTTTTTCACACTTTTTTGATATCATCAGGAAACAAGGGGACATCAATGTACTTGTCCCGACCTTTTTTTCCCTAGGGGAATTTTTAGGTTTGATATCACGGCTTTTTTCTCAAAAATTCCGCAATCTTTTTTTGATTATTATAAGATTTTGTTTTAAATTTTTATGGGTTATTTCGTTAGTACATTTTTAAAGATTCTAGGCTCATGGTACAGACATGCCTAATGTAAAAATTGTATATTGCGAACTTTTTTTCGCACCACACAGGGGTAGAGTTCCAGGTGCGTTTTTTTTATTAACATGGTATCCCCAAGAGGCCTAATCTACATCTCACCTCTTGCAAATTCGTTGCTAATTCATCCGTTGTTGGACCGTCTCTGAAAGTTAATACGCGTAACGACTGGGGTTATCCATGAAATTCAAGTCAACATGCTACGTTGAAAAATAAAAATGATAAATGGAAAAACGTTATCTTGGCTTATCTCCAGGGTGATTGGGATTTTTTTCCTGCAACAGTAGTTTCTTTTGTCTCTTCGAGACGGAAAAGCATGGTAAAATTTCGATTCTCAGCCGAGATATGAATTTCAGTTTCTAACATCCAATTTCATTATGAAAACTCGTTTTTTCACGATATTTTTATTAAAAAAACGTTACCTTAGCTTGTTTTCAGGGCGATTGGGATTTTTTCCCTGCAACTTCAGTTCCTTTTGCCCCTTTAAGACGGAAAAGCATGGGAGAATCTCGATTTTCAGCCGAGATACGAATTTCAGCTTGTAACATCCAATTTCATTATAAAAACTCGTTTTTTCACGAAATTGTAAATGAAAAAACGTTACTTTGGCTTGTCTTCAGAAAGATTGGGAGTTTTTTCCTGCAACTTTAGTTAATTTTGCCCCTTTGAGATGGAAAAGCACGGAAGATTCTCGTTTTTTAAGCGAGATACGAATTTCAGCTTGTAACATCCAATTTCATTATAAAAACTCGTTTTTTCACGAAATTGTAACTGAAAAAACGTTTCTATGGCTTGTCTCCAGAAAGATTGGAAGTTTTTTCCTGCAACTTTAGTTAATTTTGCCCCTTTGAGATGGAAAAGCACGGAAGATTCTCGATTTTTAGGCGAGAGACGAATTTCAGCTTGTAACGCATCCAATTTCATTATAAAAACTCGTTTTTTCACGATATTGTAAATGAAAAAACGTTTCTTTGGCTTGTCTCCAGAAAGATTGGGAGTTTTTTCCCGCAACTTTAGTTGATTTTGCCCCTTTGAGATGGAAAAGCACGGAAGATTCTCGATTTTTAGGCGAGATATGAATTTCGGCTTTCAATATCCAATTTATATAATATATATATATATTATATTGTAACGGGACGTTACCCGGGTGGGCTTGGCATTCCTCACTCACCATCGTGCATATCACGATACTACCACTCCTGTCACTGGGTTAAAATTGGGCAAACCTTCCTTACGCGAGAGAACGCTCACGCGCTAGTAGCCCCACCCTCTTTGGCGGTCCGCTGCCACTCTCTTCAACCAAACCTCAATTGCGGACACCTGTCGATTGGCCCTTGAGCCACGCCCCGCGCCTCCTAATCACTTACGCTACCTCCTTGAGAAACATAAGAGCCTGATACCTCTGAAGCCCCGATATACATCCAAATTGTTGATCAGTCTCCTATTAACAATCCGAGTAGTGGGAAAAATTGCAAAAGTATCACTGACTACCGTAGTGTTACCCCTATTGGAAAATCCCACCGATCACCCATCCTAATGATGAGGTAGGGATACTTCTCCTCTCCTCCCTGAGGTTATTTAAGGGCGCGCACACGCAGTCGAAGGATTCTACTTCAAAAATTTCTACAAGTCTACAACATTGACATCAACATTGGTAATGTCTCATAACAATAGTTGAGCATTGCTCCCGTGCATAACTTCTTCCTGAGTTCGCGTATAGGACTCTAACTCCTTAGAAAGCCCCAGCATTGCGCTGGAAGTCGGACTCTGGAGTTAGAGAATTAGATTGGTGACTATAGGGAGGCAAAATTATACAAATCATTTATTGAAAGACGTTTGTAATAAATCTAGTGCATAAATCTTCCGAGAGTGAGAGTAAATTCAAGTACTCTAATACTACGTTGTTCTTCTGACACTTAACGCTAGAGTCTTTCACCAAGTGATTTGTTTAAGACAAAGAAAGTGGGTCTTCTACCAACACTATCGCATATTAACACTTTATTCCACAATTATATGTATTTTTCTACCTATAAGGTATGTGAAGTAAAGAGGGCGCGTCCTTTCTTACTTTTGAGACGTAATTTCTCCTTATCCGAATAAATTGCGTCTTTACGTTTTGATCTTCATTTATTCTATTTTATTTTACCAGGCTCATTGGTTGTTGAGGGAGTAATTCAAGCACATATTTGAGACGTTCTCTTATTTCTTTCATAATACGAGATTCATAATTAATTAGGGATACCTTCTGATCCGCAGTACTAGCCTCTAAGATAATCTCGTCTATTTATGCACGTACGTGTAATTTTCGCGCGGTGTGTGTGCAATTCCTATACATCGATAGGCCTTTACGCATCGACACACACACACACACACGTACTGGTGTTAAGAGCGCGGAGCGCTCCGAGATATACCTTCTCACTGTCCTGCTAATCGAATATCTCCTTTCATATTTCTCGTATTTTCTCGGCGCTAAAAAGCGATTATAGAGGACTAACAGATGTACTAAAATTACTAACAATAATCGCCAAGTCAATTACTTTCTCTTGATACTAAAATTTTTTTTATTTAATTGTAAAATTTTTTTTTGTTCTCTTTCAGCAGCGATCTCTCTTTCATTCTGTTGAATGCCGATGATGAAGGGTCGAGACTGTCGTACATGAAAGCGACCATATCATCCCTGAGGCTTTTTATCTAAACCTAGTGAAGGAGAGAATCGCTGGATAAGGAATAGCTCAATAAAAACTATCCGGCTATATTCCTAACGTTAACCCCTCCTTTATCATAAAGTGGAATACACTCGGGTCGGAATCCTGCGAAAACTGCATTTCGCAAAAATCTCGGAGCCCTCCGCCTCCGAAAAGTTTCAATGGCGCCCGAACAGGGACCCGAGCGAAAAATTTATTCCATTGTATAAACGAGATAAATAACGTTAAACTGTATATTCATGATCTAAGAGTATGTGTGTGTGCATTCGCATAAAGTTGTCGATGCCTAAAGGCTAAACTACTGCAAACATGATCGGTGATCTATTTACAGCAGAGTAAGCATTATTTCGAATTAATCAAAATATAACAGATTTATTTGATCGACAGTGAAAGTATAAATATCACGAAATCTATAGTCAGTGGTCACCAAATAGAAATTATCGAGATAGCCAGCATCAGCTGCGTAATACCCTATTTTCAGGAGCCCTGCAAAAACTATATTTCTGATCGAATCGTCGATGAAATAAACACGTGAGCGAGAAAATCACTCCTAATCCTCTACGAGCTCGAAATATTTACGAGACAGAAAAACTCTCGAACCTGGTATAAATCAGCTCGCAAACAAGCTCAATCACGAAAACAGAGTCATAAACCAGGAAAAACAACGGATTACGATTCACGTGAAAGAGAAAACAACACCTCCTATCCCTCGAAGGGAGAAGCAAGAGAGAGACACTCAGACCAAGAGAGCACAATAGAGTCGAAAACAAGCTCTTGGTTACGATTTACATAATAAGGTATCGAATAAATTCATACTACGAGGAAGGAGAGAGAATATTTGTGACGAAATGGCTGACCCCCCCCAGAACCAACTCGAAGAGGAGTTGCGAACTCTGGGCAAGAAGAGAATCATCCCCGCTCCTGAGCATGAGCTCAACGAGTTCGAAGGAGCGTGCGGTCAGGGATCTACCGTAACGACCAACGATATTACCGACAACTCCTGCGAATGGAGAAAACAGAGAGGAGAACGAGGAGGGGCTCGAAATCGGTACCAGAAAGGAAACCGCTACTATCGACGAGAGGACCTTTTCCAATCAAGGCAACAGTTTGGTTCTGCCCCCTCTCCTGAGGTCACTAGCGAGTCATCTTCCGTACTAATACTCTCCGAAGTAATAAGAAGATTAGAAGAAGACTCGAAAACTCGCGAGGAATCCTTTCTCAACATCACTGACTCTCTAGTTAAGAGAATAGACACGCTGCAAGAATTAATAATCAGCCGCAATACCGTGGAAAAACCTGAAGCAAGCGCAATGAACGCATCCACGGACGTATGGAGACTAGATCCCCACTCCTCGACGCACTGTCCGCCAAGATACGGAAACCTGGGACAGAAAAACTTGAATGAGGATAGAAACTACATACAAACCAGGCATGACTCCCCTCCAATGGCACCTCCGTGTGGTATTAACCTAGAAATACCGGCACAGCCAAGTGAATACGTACACTGCTTCAACGGGAATTCGGATCTAAATCCCAGAAGGGATGCTGCTGCATCAAGACCAACAGTTCATAACCCTCCAAACCTTCCGATGATAGGAGGCCAGAGTGGGTCCATGAAGATAGAAGCTCCGACATTCAGCGGAAACATACAGGAACTCCCACTCCAGTTCCTCACCGACTTGAATGTGTATCATGACGCCTTCGCCTCAAGATACGATTTTAAACTCATTCTTTCACAATGTCTCAAAGAAACAGCCCTACAATGGTGGAAAATCGTCCGAAACGAGATTCACAATTGGACAGAGTTTGAGACAGAGTTCACTAGGAGATTCTGGAGTGAAGAACGACAAGAAAATGTCAAATATAAGCTAGAGTACGATTGGTTCGATTCACGAAAAAGATCTTCGCGTTTCTCCTATGCCCTAGCGATGATTGGCTTAGCGAAAGAACTTCGGCCCCCGCTGAATGACAAAGAAATCATTATGAAAATCAAAAGACATTTTACGGACGACGTGAGAACCACCATACGCACCTGTTGCATCGATACTATACCCAGACTTTTAGACTTACTGTCTTCCATGGATGAGGAAGGTCCGGGAAACAGGGAAAAAGAGCGCCCACCGCAAGCTAACCGCTTTCATCATCAAAATACAATGGGAGAACCTGACAAATCTGGAAGCCGCCATAACCATGAGCCGAATCGTGAGGCGAAACCTGATCTCAGAAAGGACAGAAAGACCGATTATCCCTGGAAAAACACCGGCAATAAGGAACATCGAGCTGGTATACGCGTACTCGAGCAAAATGAAGACCACCCTCAGGATGAAGAGAGTACTGATCCCACGGAATCGGGAAACGAAGACTCGTCACCTCCGCCACTTATTACATAACTGAGGTGACGATTGGCTTCGGTAAAGACGTTCGAGGCGAATTACTTGGTGAAGAAGAGTCAAGAGGAATCCCGCGTATCAAATGCCCTACGTTAGCTATATCTCTCCAAGGAATCCATGTAGTCGCGTTAATAGATACCGGAAGTGAAGTTACTGCGCTATCAGAAGAATTTTTCCAACAAAATGAAGAATTAAGGAAGTGCCCTACACTCCCGATCACGGGGCTGACGGTTACGGGCGCTACCAAGGGTCGCCAAGTCCCCATATCCCTTCAAATATTCGCCACAATTACCATGGGGGACTTCGAACTACAAAACACAATCCTCATAGTGCCTAAATTAACCAACAATTGTATACTGGGAATAGATTTCTTAAGAAGAACGTGCTCCTTCCTAGACCTCGCAGAAGGTTCGATCACATGGTCCCACCCGCTAGAGAGGAATAGGAGATTCTACTCGGACCTGAGCGATGAACCTGGATCAGAAGCCGCACTCGTTCGAAGCATGAATAAAGACGAGGATGAAATCAACGATGAAGAGATTCTAGAAAAAGTAAAAGAAACTTCTGGTCTAACGCCTGAACAGAAAAACGTCTTCTTAGACCTCCTAGTCGAACACAAAGGTGTCTTCCTGAAGAGACCCGGATTATTAAACTCCTATGAACACATACTGAACGTGCGACCTCACGATGCATTCAAGGGAATGAGCTACCCAGTTCCTCTGGCATATCGCGAAGAAGTTGATCAAGAAATTGAGAAGCTATTGAAACAAGGTATCATACAACGATCGCTCAGCAAGTACAATAGCCCTCTCTTGATCTCAGGAAAGAAAGATGGAGGAGTTCGACTGTGTCTAGATGCCCGAAAGATCAACGAGATTCTAGAGCCAGACTACGAACAAATGGAAGGTACAACAGAACTGTTTCAAGAGTGTCACAGAGCAGCATTCATGTCCTCTCTCGACATGAGAGCCAGCTTCTGGCAAGTACCTCTTCACGCAGACTCAAGGAAGTATACCGCATTTTCACATCGTGGCAGGTGTTACGAATTCTGCGTCACGCCGTTTGGACTACGCACGAGCACGGCAAGCCTAGTCCGAGGGTTGGAAAAGGTACTCAAAGGGCTTTCGAATATTCTAAACTTCGTGGACGATATACTCTGTACATCGGAAACATTCGAAGAACACATCGATAACCTGCGCGAACTGTTTCAGAGATTTAGAGAACATGGCTTAACACTTAACTTAGAGAAGTCACACTTCTTCAAAAGCGAAACCAAGTTCTTAGGACACATATTGACACGAGAAGGGATAAAACCTGACTCTGAGAAGATCACAGCCATACAGAATTTCCCTGCTCCGAAAAATGTCAAACAACTACGAGGCTTCCTGGGTCTGGTGAACTATTATAGCAAATTCACCAAGGAGCATGGTGCTTCGACAGCCCCATTACTCTACCTGCTAAAGAAAGATATTCCTTGGGTATGGAAGGACGAGGAAGAAAAGGCCTTCCAAGACGTTAAATCGAAATTTTGCAGTAGCGTCATCTTATATTATCCGTTGAAAAGGCATCCTTTCTACGTACAAACCGATGCGAGTGATTTTGCCTTAGGAGCCATCCTATATCAAAAAGATGACTTAGACCAACATCGTGTGTTGTACTTTGCTAGCCGCACCCTGAAAGGACCAGAACTACGATATACGACTACAGAAAAAGAGCTCTTGGCCGTGGTCTGGGCATTGAACAAGTTCCGGACATATCTCCTGGGATCCAAAGTAATCATTGTGACGGACCATGCTGCACTGACATTTCTCAAGGAATGCAAATTATCGCATGCTCGTATCACCCGATGGACCCTTGGTATCCAAGAATATCACCCTGAAATAGAACACTGTGAAGGGAAGAAAAACATAGTAGCTGATATTCTGAGTCGCCCCGAACGCACGCAGTCCGGGGAACAAGTAAATATTGCAGAATTAAATGCTGAACATGCCAATAATCTACGAAAAACGGTGCAACGACTAAAACAGTTACAAGAAAATGACGCCTACTGCCAAAAGATCAGAGAAGCTTTGGGCAGTGAAAACGAGCCTACAGGAATAACCCTGAAAGAGGACATCATTTATGATACCCGAAATGGATTAGACAGAATACTCGTACCTAAAAAGGGAATCTCCGAGCTGATTGAAGAATGTCACCTCGCCTACGGGCATGCAGGTGCTAAAAAATGTTACTACATCCTCAAAGAAGACTTTTCATATCCCAACCTGTACCGGACTATCCGAAAGTATCTCGCATGCTGCGATGATTGCCAAAGAAACAAAGTGTATACCCCAGGTATGTATGCGGAGCAACAATGCATATTACCAGAAAGACCAAACCATCTAGTCTCCTTGGATTTCTATGGGCCCCTGCCCGCAGGTCAGTATGGTCAAATGTACATTCTCGCCGTAATCGATGTTTTTTCGAAATTGACGAAATTATACGGGCTTCGCAGAGCAACAACAGATTCCACTTGGAAGAAGCTCTCAAATGATTACTTCCAACAGGTTGGAAAACCATTAGCGATTCTTAGTGACCAAGGAACCCAATTTACCTCTAATAAATGGGCCAAGCTTCTACATGACAATGGAATCACGAAGATTCTAACTTCAATTCGACATCCTCAAGCTAATCCAGTGGAAAGAACGAACCGAGAACTCAGCAGATTCTTTCGGACACTTACCAAAGGAAAACACAATTCCTGGGTGCGTTGGCTAGCTACCGTCGAAAGTTGTATCAATACGACTCTCCACGAATCCATAGGAAGGACTCCCTGGGAGGTGCACTTCGGCGAGCCACCGAAAAGGCCCTGGGATGATTTGATCAAACGAAAAACAGAAACCAAGCCAACGCATGAAGATCTAATATACCTGGCTAAGGAACGAATGACTCGTGAGAGACAAAAACAAGCAGACCGACACAATCAAAGACACCGCATCAGCAAATTCGAAGTGGGAGACGAGGTTCTAGCTAAGGCCTTAACAGTATCACAACCCGCCGTCGGAATTATTGCCAAGTTCCTCCCTCTGTATGAAGGACCCTATGTGATCACGCGAAAGATCAACAACCACTCCTACGTACTCAATCATCCCATAACATTAAAAGAGAGAGGGATGTTCCATATTAAAGACCTACGCCCATACTGCCGACACATACTCGATACCAAAACCTAACGATGCTCCGTCGCAGACTAGACCCTGAAACACACACCAACAAACATACTCCATCTGTTACAGAAACATGAACAAAGCCACACAAACCGTCTGTTCCAAGGAAGGAACAATCCTTACGCCGAGGCCTTACCTACCCGCGAAAAAGGGTATACGAAATGCTCACAAGCCTCTAACCGGAAAATCCAAACAGACGAACACAGAGCCGTGGTATTTCCAACACCTCCGCATCGACGAAGGGCGTCAACGAGAAGTCCTGAATGTGGCAGAAGGTGAACCCAGCGCTTTTGCACCTGGCACCGTGAAAATCGCTATGAAGTTCGTGAAACCCGAACCACCTAAACTGCCAGAAAAGAAATGGATTGCGCCTAAAAGAGGAGGAACTCGAGCGATCAAAACGCCTGAGGGGGTCAAATTGATCTTTGACCCGGCCACAGAGGCCCGGCATACGAGCTTCAAACGACCCATTCACGATCCGATCACTGAAGAGGCATGTTCTAGGAAATATTCTCGACACCCAGTGCCCTCCGGGAACAAGAATGCCAACAAAACCAGCACGGGCTAAAGGTCCTCCTAGCACATGGACCATGTAAGTAAGACCTGAGGGGGTGATGTAACGGGACGTTACCCGGGTGGGCTTGGCATTCCTCACTCACCATCGTGCATATCACGATACTACCACTCCTGTCACTGGGTTAAAATTGGGCAAACCTTCCTTACGCGAGAGAACGCTCACGCGCTAGTAGCCCCACCCTCTTTGGCGGTCCGCTGCCACTCTCTTCAACCAAACCTCAATTGCGGACACCTGTCGATTGGCCCTTGAGCCACGCCCCGCGCCTCCTAATCACTTACGCTACCTCCTTGAGAAACATAAGAGCCTGATACCTCTGAAGCCCCGATATACATCCAAATTGTTGATCAGTCTCCTATTAACAATCCGAGTAGTGGGAAAAATTGCAAAAGTATCACTGACTACCGTAGTGTTACCCCTATTGGAAAATCCCACCGATCACCCATCCTAATGATGAGGTAGGGATACTTCTCCTCTCCTCCCTGAGGTTATTTAAGGGCGCGCACACGCAGTCGAAGGATTCTACTTCAAAAATTTCTACAAGTCTACAACATTGACATCAACATTGGTAATGTCTCATAACAATAGTTGAGCATTGCTCCCGTGCATAACTTCTTCCTGAGTTCGCGTATAGGACTCTAACTCCTTAGAAAGCCCCAGCATTGCGCTGGAAGTCGGACTCTGGAGTTAGAGAATTAGATTGGTGACTATAGGGAGGCAAAATTATACAAATCATTTATTGAAAGACGTTTGTAATAAATCTAGTGCATAAATCTTCCGAGAGTGAGAGTAAATTCAAGTACTCTAATACTACGTTGTTCTTCTGACACTTAACGCTAGAGTCTTTCACCAAGTGATTTGTTTAAGACAAAGAAAGTGGGTCTTCTACCAACACTATCGCATATTAACACTTTATTCCACAATTATATGTATTTTTCTACCTATAAGGTATGTGAAGTAAAGAGGGCGCGTCCTTTCTTACTTTTGAGACGTAATTTCTCCTTATCCGAATAAATTGCGTCTTTACGTTTTGATCTTCATTTATTCTATTTTATTTTACCAGGCTCATTGGTTGTTGAGGGAGTAATTCAAGCACATATTTGAGACGTTCTCTTATTTCTTTCATAATACGAGATTCATAATTAATTAGGGATACCTTCTGATCCGCAGTACTAGCCTCTAAGATAATCTCGTCTATTTATGCACGTACGTGTAATTTTCGCGCGGTGTGTGTGCAATTCCTATACATCGATAGGCCTTTACGCATCGACACACACACACACACACGTACTGGTGTTAAGAGCGCGGAGCGCTCCGAGATATACCTTCTCACTGTCCTGCTAATCGAATATCTCCTTTCATATTTCTCGTATTTTCTCGGCGCTAAAAAGCGATTATAGAGGACTAACAGATGTACTAAAATTACTAACAATAATCGCCAAGTCAATTACTTTCTCTTGATACTAAAATTTTTTTTATTTAATTGTAAAATTTTTTTTTGTTCTCTTTCAGCAGCGATCTCTCTTTCATTCTGTTGAATGCCGATGATGAAGGGTCGAGACTGTCGTACATGAAAGCGACCATATCATCCCTGAGGCTTTTTATCTAAACCTAGTGAAGGAGAGAATCGCTGGATAAGGAATAGCTCAATAAAAACTATCCGGCTATATTCCTAACGTTAACCCCTCCTTTATCATAAAGTGGAATACACTCGGGTCGGAATCCTGCGAAAACTGCATTTCGCAAAAATCTCGGAGCCCTCCGCCTCCGAAAAGTTTCAATATATATATATTATATATATATATATATATATATAAATATAATAAAATAACCCTTTAGCTGCCATTGTAGCAAATTTGCTACGTCTACTTTCACCTCGCCTGTAAAAACATGAAGACGTTATAGCGGACGAATTATTTTGCAGTGTTATCAATCTATGCTAGATAGAGCTCCAGGTGCCAGGATAGCTTGAAATTCAAACGTAAACATATGAATTATTTCAATATAGCGATAATGTAGCCGTGAAAATATACGATGCTTGGCATCTGCTGTCCGTTTTCGATCGAAAAAGTAAAAAAATAGACATTCTCGAAATATTTTCTCATGGAATTGGATAAACGAAGCTTGACTAGACACACTGAGCTTTGAAGATTCGTGATTGAATTGGAATAATAGTTCGAACTAAGAGTTTAAAACCGTCCATGCAGGAAATTTTCTACAGTTCGAAAACACTATTTCCCAGGCCCTTATCGATAAAATTATGGTTGAACATTCATGGTCTACCCTTTTTCAGCTATACTACCAGAGGGAATAATTTGAAGCCGTTCAGAAATAGCTGTGGCCGTTAAAGGGTTAAGGATAAAAACTCTTTTTTCACGAAATTATAAAAAAAAATAATTTCAATTTTTAACAATAACGAGGTAAAGTCTTCATATTCTTTATTACCTTTGAAGGAATACCATGAGAATAAGAGGTGTCAGTTTTTCTCATATTCTCGTTGAATTTCAGAGAGTTATAGCAGCATTTTATGGGTACTTCGAAACAACATGTTAGGCAATGCGGACAAATTCAAACCAGAATCCTGCATTAGAAATAAAAATAAGTTATGAAAACTGTCAATTGAGGACAGTTGTATCAGTTGCTTTAGTCTTGCTCAAATCTCAATGCTATCAGAACCATGGCGACCATGGAAGGAACTTTTTTTTTTGTTGAACACAAAAAATGTTTCAACTTATTATGCCAAATCGTAGCCAAATATGGAACACATGTACGGAAATTTTGCACATGTCGCTTTACAAAATTTTCAAAGTTCATATCCATCTGCTGCATTCCGATGATACATATTTTGATACTTTCAGAAAAAGAGCCTCCGACGACTTGCTGCAACAGATTTTTTCATTCATTTTGCGAAAATAGAGTTTCAAGGGTGAAGAAACATAATGTTCACTCGATCTAACAAAATTGGAAACATTTTGATGTATTCATCGTGTTCTGAAACCGGAAATTTGTATCCTATCCAAAAATGTTCTTCCGATGACTATTTGTGACCATATTTGAATATCATAATACTACCATCAATGATGAAAAGTGGAAATACTTGCAAATAGCACACATGTTTCTTCATGAAATTGACAAAGTTTGCAGGTATCCGCTGCATTCCAATTATCTACATTTTGATACTCACAGAAAAAAGCAGTGGAAGACTTTTCAAAACTACTTTTTGAATTTAATATGCCAGAACTAAAGAGGGAGAGCGAAAAAAATACAGCGCACTTCAAACTCAACGGAAATGAGTAGCCGAATACTTTTGTAACAAATTTTTCAATTCATATGCCATAGTCGGAGCCAGAAAGTGGAAATACTTGGCACACAAGCCGCTTCACAGAAATGTGCAAGTTTTTAAGGATCCGCTGCATTCCAAAATGAATCGATATTTGATACCATCAGAAACAGAGCATCCAAAGACTTTCTGAAATAATTTTTTGCAATATATTATGAGAAAAGTAAAGTAAAAAAGAGTAAAGCATAGTGCACTTTAGACCCAACAAAATTTCGAAGTGTTTTATGTATTTTTCTTAAGATTTTTAAGACAAAAATTCTGATTTTATCCAAAAATGAGCAGCGGAAAACTTTTTATAATAAATTTTTCAATCCATAATGCCAAAATTAGAGAGAAAAAGTGAAAATCTATGGCTCATGTTGCTTCAAGAAATTTTCAAAAGTTGTAGGTATTCATTGCATTCCGATGACAGAATTTTTCATATTATCAGAAAAAGGGTATCCGAAGACTTCTCCCGAAACAACTTTTTATATTTATTATACCACAAGTAAAAGGGGAAAATGGAAAAACAAACATAGTGCACTTCATCCCAGCAAAATTCAGAAAATTGAGATGTATTTATTGCATTTTGGCAACAGAACATCCATGACTCATATGGTGCTTCACAAAGTTTTCAAAAGTTGTAGGTATTCTTGACATAACGCACTTCAGTCCAACGAAATTGGAAAATTTTTTATCTGTCCATTCCGTTTTCAAGCCAGATATTTCTATCCTATCCAAAAATGTGCCTTCGATGACTTTTTGTGATAATTTTTCAAACTCTTATTACCACAATCAAATCTAAAAAGCGGAAATACTTACAATTAGCACACATGTCGCTGCGAAAAATTTCCAAAGTTTGCAGGTGTCCGCTGCATTCTAATTATTTAGTTTTTGATACTAATAGAATGAAAACAGCGGAAAACAATTTGAAACCACTTGTCCAATTCTTCATGCCAGTACTAAAGAAGGAAAGCAAAAAAACACAGCGTACTTCAAGTCCGACAGGATTCAAAACTTTTTCAGGTATCGATGGGGTTTTAAAGACAGCAATTTAGATCCTAGCTGTTCAAGAACAAGCTGCTGATGATTTTTATCACAAGTTTCCCAATTTATATGTCACAGTTGGAGCCGAAGAGTGGAAATACTTGGTACACATGTCGCTTGACAGAAATTGCAAAGTTTATAGGTATCCGCTGTCGATGATACAAATTTTGATACAATCGAAAAACAGCACCTGACGACTTCCTCAGACCAGTTTTCCAAATTTATTATGACACATTTGCAGAAGAAAAATGAAAGAATATAACGCACTTTGAGTCTTACAAAATTCAGAAACTTGACATGTCTACGCAGCCATTCACAGACAAAAATTTTGATAGCATCGAAACATGATAAGCCGAAGGCTTTTTGTAATGCATTTATCAATTGCTCATGAATAGTGTAATCACTGAACATAAATATTCCTGTATGAAGATGTGAAACACTGTAGGTGCTCGCTACATCTCAGCAATACAAATTTTGATACCATCAGAAACAGAGCACCCGAAGACTTTTCAATATAACTTTTTGAATTCATTATGCACAATCAGAGCAAAAGTGAATAACTGAGCATACACTGGACAGAACAGATTTTTATCTCATCTATCAACGAGCGACTGAAAAGTCTTTTTGTTACAAATCTATGAACTCATGTTGCCACATTGGAATCGAAAAAAAAAGAAATGCACAGCATACATGTGTCCAACAAACTGATGAATCATGGTTTTAATACCCTGCATACGGATGAGGACATCAATGGACCAAACTGAATAACGAAAAAGACGACAGCTTGTTAGATAACGATGACACAATAAATCCAACTAGCACACATTTATTTTGATTTTTTATTCGAATTTATCAATATACATATACATACAATAATAGCAAGTTCCCAAAATAACATTTCTGATTCGAAGTTATAGGTTAACGAACCTATATTTTTCGCGGCTCGGTAATCAAAACACTTTATAAATATTTTTCACAGACGTGTAGCACACATTTATTTCGATTTTTTATTCGAATTCATCAATGTTTATATAATGATTACGTGTTTGCAAAATAAAATTTCTGTTCGAAATTATAGGTTAACCTATAGATTTCTCGCGGCTGGGTAATTAAATCACTTGATAAATATTTTTCTTCATACCTCGGTCGAAAGTACGCTCTTTCCGCATCAATTTCGATGCAGAAAGACCGACTTTCTTGCATTGGTAAAACAACTGAATGACGGCGGGAGCAAACACTTTTTCCACGCACAGCTGTATGTGAGGCTCCCGCAACTGTCACCGGTGACAGTTGTCCCTAACCATTTTTTGTCTCTGACGTCAAAGCTGCTCTTTTGTTTACGCTGGTTATTCATAATTTGAAGCATCATATAAATGGACAAAAATCAAAATATCTGTCTGTCAATGAAAATCCACATAATTTATTCGAAAACTGCGTATTTCATGGTGACATAATTAACAATTTTTATTATGCATGTGACCATGGTAAAAATGAAAAAAAATAATGTACGCATTAATACTATTGATAATTTTACGTTTGTTTAATTTATAAAAAATTATGTTTGTTTAATTCATTTGGATGCTTGTTTAATTTGAAAAATTTTCATGTTTGATAAATTAAAAAAATTTTCTAATTAAATGTTTAATTGTCTACATTGGTTTTTTTTTATTATTTATATATATTTTAATGAAAAAAACTAATGTACGCATTAATATTATTGTTAATTTGCATTTTACGTTTGTTTAATTTAAAACAATTTATGTTTGTTCAATTCAAACAAATTTTGTTTATTTAATTTGAAAAATTTTCATGTTGAATTTTACAAATTTTCATGTTAGTTGAATTAACAAATTTTCACATTTGTTGAATTAAAAAATTTTCATGTTTGTTAAATTTTTTAAAATTTCCGATAGAATGTTTAATTGTCTACATAGATTTTTTTTTATTTGATGCCTGCCCCCCCGACCAGCAGCACTCGCTTCGCTCGTGCCGCAAATGTCGGGGGCAGGCATCAATTTTTTTTTTTATGCAATACATTTAATATTTTGTCTCCGTACTTTCGACCGGCTATGAAGAAAAATAGTATACACCACACGGGCAGAAGTTTGAGAGCCCTGAACTGCGCGTCAAATGCCCTCGGCTTCGCCTCGGGCATTGTGACGCGCAGTGCAGGAATCTCAACTTTCTGCCCTTGTAGTGTAATATACTATTTACGAACGTATAATTTTATCCTATAAATTTAAGCTTAACACTTAATCGTACACTGAACTACAAAATAACTTTAAACTCGCACATCCCGCACTGTTTATGAGACACTGATGAAACTTTTTAAAATAGAAGGAGGGCTTCACTTCTGAATTCGAGTGCTGTTGACACCGTCGTAAAGTTAGCCCCAGGGACATATGAGGCCTTTGATAGTATTATATATACATGGGTGTCGTCAGAATCAACCAATCAGAAACTCGAGAGACACTTTCAGCCGGCTTTGGTGTTGTATACAGACACGTCTGATTCTTGAATGTGTAGGTGACTTTTGCGTGATTTTGAGCCCGTGCAAAGTGTTTTCTCAGCATTTACGTCACCGATCGTGCTAAATTTGGGCTCATTTGAAAGATAATTTCTGAATGAATCTCCAGTTCAATTTTCAAGGCCCCAAACGACTTGTGAGCTTCGAAAACGAACAAAATGATGTGCCAATTTTACCCCCACCACCGCGAAAAGTTTTGTTTCGAGAAAGTATAGTCTCGGCGAGCCTCGGGCCAGCAGACGATAAAGCTGTCAATGTACTTGTCCCGAGACTCTACCGAGTCTCTTGGTCACATTGATGAATGATACTCGATCTAGCTTTAGCTGACCCTGGGAACATTACTGATAATCAGATCATTATTTCTAGAAGTTCTGCGAGTGCTATATAAAATTGACCTCTCCATCTTGACTTTTGCCTTTCTTTAAATTTATGATGATTTTTGACGATAGTTTGTGAATGTTTGATCACTCAAAACATTTGTTCGATAATTTTCTTTGAATTAAGAAAAACCCCCTCGGGTTTGGTTACATACAGTATAGTATATACTAATCAAATACAGGGGGTTTCTTTCCCCTCACATCCTCCGGCCCGCTATATAATCGTATATATACTAGGGTGATTCGTTTCAGGGCAACTTTTTTTTTTCGACCCATCGTGCCCGAAAATCTTTAGTTGATACCCAAAAACGAAACCTCGCGAAAGGGGCGCGCTGTCAAAAAATATTTAGAGGTCGCGAATCGAAATTAAAGGTTTCCCATTTGATTAACATTGAAAAAAACGTTGTTCTCATTATTACTGGTACCATTCTGCGAATTTTGATGTGGCAATATTTTCCAAGTGGCTTTTCGTCGGAAATTTGATGCTCTACAATAAAGTCCATTGGACCAAGTATGGAAATTCGATATTTCCCGCGGTATCATTACTAGAAGTGAAAATTATATGAAAATATCTATTAAAACAGCTGTAACGCCCAGGTTGTTGAGTATATCAAAAAAATTCGAATGACAACTTTGTAGAGAAACAAGTTTGCTACAAAAAAAGTCATATAAGCCGAGACTGTATATTCAACCCTTTCCGAGTTACAGGTGATTAAAGAGAATTCAATGAATATTTATTCGTTCAATTCAAACGAATTCCATTTCTTATGAGATTTTCCGTCAACCTTAGAAAATATATTCATCGGTAACGTCAATAAGAATGTTTAATCAGATTATTTGTTGAAAAAAAATTAATTTACAGGTTCCAATAAAAAAACAGATTGACGTTCCATTAATTTTTAATTTACTGACATAAAATAACCGAAAAATTTGATCCGAAAAATCTGGTTCGTATTACGTATAAATTGCAGTCACATGATTTATAACATATTTGGCGCTTTCGTACACGTTCCAGTTATAAGAAATATGTTTATGCATGAACTCACTCAGCACCTCTCCTTTCTTCGGCAATTTACGTTCATTTAATTTTTCTAATTCGAATCCGAGTAATTAAATAATCTTTTTTCTTGCACTTTTTTTTCATCGTTTCTTGAACTAAGAAGTCTTCGCCTTCCAATTTTTAATCCGTGTGAGAGATAAAAAAAACTATACAAAATTTGAGTTAATGAAACTTTGAAACAAATAAGTCTTTCACTCTTCTTTGTTTCAGATCTTCCTCCAATTGACGCGGACGCCGCTACCGTCGCATGGTAGTGGTAGTACCAGGCATGCCACCATCGATGCGACAGTGGCACTTCTCGTGTCAAATAGAGGAAGAACAATTTTTCGTATTTCAACGTTTCGGGATTCTGTCAGTGGTTTACAATCTCAAATCCGATTTTTTAATATTTCTACCGTTTGAGGATAAATTCAAACAAACTATTACGCGGAGCAAATTGAATGGTAAAAGTTATCGTTACGGTAATGGAAACCGGGAAAGACCTCGAATGCTTAGAAATTTTTACAGCGCAAGTGTAAATTTTCATGAAAATGAAATAAAATTCCCTGCATATCACAAGAAATTTTATTTCATTTTTATGAAAATTTATCCTTTGCACTGTGAAAATTTCTGAACATTCAAGGTCGTCTCCAGTTTCCATTGCTGGAACGGAAGTTTCCATTTTTTTATCCTCTCCGTGCGTGGTGCAAATTAAATGAGCATTCATGAGTGGAATAACGGAAAGTGGACGCATTCCCTTGCATAAAACAAATTTCGTAGAACCGGGTTGAACGCAGCGTAAAATTTTTGAAAGTAATGTAAATTTTTGCAAACCGGTGAAAAATCGTCACAGAAACCATTCAACAAATGTCTTTCGACATTTGTTGCATTATTTACATACTTAATCTCATAAAAATGGAATTCGTTTGGATTAAACAAAAAAATATTTTTTGAATTCTCTTTAATCACCTATAACTCGGAAAGATTTGAATATACAGTCTCGGCTTATATGACTTTTTTGTAGCAAACGTGTTACTCTACAAAGTTTTCATTTGAATTTTTTCAATATACTCAATAACCTGGGCGTTACAGCTGTTTTAATAGATATTTTCATATAATTTTCACTTCTAGTAATGATACCGCGGGAAATATTGAATTTCCATACTTGGTCCAATGGACTTTATTGTAGAGCATCAAATTTCCTACGAAAAACCATTTGGAAAATATTGCCACATCAAAATTCGCAGAATGGTACCAATAATAATGAGAACAACATTTTTTTCAATGTTAATCAAATGGGAAACCTTTAATTTCGAATCGCGACCTCTAAATATTTTTTGACAGCGCTCCCCTTTCGCGAGGTTTCGTTTTTGGGCATCAACTAAAGATTTTCGGGCACGATGGGTCGAAAAAAAAGTTGCCCTGAAACGAATCACCCTAATATATACTATTCAAATACTACATGTAACCAAACCCGAGGGGTGTTTTTTCGATAAATCCACCTATTGCTCCGCACCGGGAAAATCAAACGTGGAGACTATTGAATTTTTTGGAAAAATAATGATCAAACAAACGTTCCAACAATATTATTTGTTTCAAACGAATGATTGCCAATCGATTGGCGTTTGCAAAAATCAAATTGAACTAATATTTAAAAAGTTGCGGCCAACTCAACGCCATCTTTTGTTTTGTTTGTTTGTTAAAAAGTAATGACAAATGTTTAAATTGATCTAACATTCACAAACTATCGACAGACAATCATTATGAAAAAAGGCAAAAGCCATGATCGAGAGACCGATATTACATACCTACTTGCACGCATGTCTGTTAACTTGGCCAGATATAACTGGAATTTCCTAATGTTCTAGTTAATCATATGTCAAGTGGTTATCAGTACGGCAATCAAATCGTTTAGTAGTCTCTAGTTAATTTACAATTGACCAAATTAAATTCCGGTGCAAGTTGACCAGAGATTTTTTTCATATTTTCATGCAATAGATAAAAGAAATACTATTCTGAAATATGTCGCTCTTTCAATGATTGGAAAATCAAAAAATCCGGTCTACATAATTTTAGAGAAAGCACATAGATTATATTGTGAAAAAAGCTAGGCATTTTTTATATAATATATAATATTAAAAAAGTCAATACCATGAGAATAAGAATTGATAGTTATTTTCGTGGAATTCAAGAAGTACAAACAGTACGTTACGGGTGTTTCGAAACAATATTTTGAACGAAGCAGAAAAATTAAAACTAAGATCCTGTCCAAGACATTAGAATAAGTTATTAAGAGAATAGAATGAAGATAGTCTTGTCCGTTGCATTAGCTTCACGCAAGTTTCAATGCTTTCGGACCAACAAAGACTACAGAAGGTATCTCATTGAATAAAAATGTTTCAATTTATTATCGTAAATACGGGCCTAATTTCAAAAATACTCAGCACACATCTCGCTTCACAAAATTAAAAAATTTTCCAGGCATCCACTGCATTTCAATAATAGATATTTCGAAACTATCAAACAAATAGAACCTGCAGATTTTCTGAATGAAACAAACTTTTTCTATTCATTTTGCCAAAACTTGAGCAGGGAAGTGAAAAAACAGAACGTACTTTGGTCCAACAAACTTGAAATTTTTTGGATATATTGATTGCGTTCTAAAGCCCGAAATTTTTATTCCATTCAAAAATGTGCATCCGATGACTTTTTATAATAATCTTTCAATCTCTTATTACCACAATCAAATCTGAAAAGTTGAAATACGAGTAAATGGATTTTACTAATAATGGAATAATAGCAGCGAAAATCTATTTGAAATGTCTTTTGAAATTCATAATGCTAGAACTAAAGAGAGAAAGCAAAATAAGCACAGCGAACTTTAAGTCTGACAGAATTCAAAACTTTTCCATGCATCGATGGGGTTTCAAAGATAGCAATTGCTATCGCAGCTATTCAGAAACCGCTGAAGACTTTTGTAACAAGTTTTTCAATTCATATATGCCACAGTCGGAGCTGAAGAGTGGAAATACTTGGTACCCATGCCGCTCCACAGATGTTTCACAGTTTGCAGGTACCGCTGTATACGGATGACACAAATTTTGATATTATCAGAAAAACAGCACCCGACGACTTCCTCTTTTTCTTTTTTCTTTTTCAAGTTTATTATGATACATCGGAACAAAAGAAATGAAAGAACATATCGCACATCGGGTCTAACAAAATTGAGAAATTTTGCATGTTTTCATGGCCATTCCCAGACAAAAATTTTGATTGCATTGAAAAATAATCAACCGAAGGCTATTTGTAATGAATATTTCAATTGATAGTGCCACATTCACACACAACACATGGAAATACTCAACGTACACGTCACTTCATAAAGTTGTCAAACTTTGTAGGTGACCGCTGCATCTTAGCGACACAAATTTTTATACCCATTAGAAAAAAAGCATCGGTAGTCTTTTTAAAATAACTTTTTGAATTCTTGTCCAATAAACGAAGCAGGAAGTGAATAACTTAAGATTCCAGGATAAATTCTGGATGTATCCATTACATCACAATGACAGGCATTTTTATCCCATCTATCAATGAGCATCGCTAAAGACTTTTTGTTTTGAATCTTTCAATTCATGTTGCCGCAATGAAAGTGAAGAAGTAGAAATGTGCAGCGCACACATTTTCCAATCAATTGATGAAACTTGGTACTGATAGAGTGCGTGCCCATGAGAAAAAAAATAGACCAAAGGGCACGACCGAACTGAATGAAGAAAAATATGACAAGTAATTGAAATAATGATAACATAATAATCTCAATTAGCACGCATTTATTTGATCCAAGTTTTCGATGGTTTATTTGAATTGATGAACATATGTAGAAAAATATGACAACTTAATTATCAGACAATGATGACACGAGAACTAATGAGCACACATTTATTTCGTTTTTTTATTTGAATTCATCAGAATGTATACAATAACTCCATGTTTTTCAAATGAAATTTCTGATTCCAAGTCATAGGTTAACGAACCTATACATTTCTCGCAGCTATAGGTAATCAAAACACTTTAAAAATATTTTCGACAGACGTATAATTAGGTTAGCACACATTTTTATTTCGATAATTTCAAACGACGAATTGAAGACGAATAAATTAAATGCTTAACACATATTTCATACACTGAGCTTCGAAATAATTTTCAACTCGCAGATCCCGCACTGTTTTTGAAACTCCGATCAAACTTTTATAAAATATTACCGAACGATATATATCACACATACATTGCAGGTTATATTTTACTTCGTTTGTACGCGACAGAAATGCGTGCAATATTGATCGCCCTTCGGTGTGAAGAGTTGTTAGGAATTAATATTATTAATTAACTCAAAGGAAACCTGAAGAGTTTCGTTCACACCGTCGACTTTTCACATCGAAATCATTAACTCGAATAATAAGACGTTTATAATTATTTTTACACACTTTAAATTGATATCACACTTCACACACTGATTCACTGGTCGCGAACGAACGCACACGAAGCATCGAGAACACAAAAATAACTGTAATTTTACAATTATCGTAAAATTGAAACCGCGGCGAAAACACACGCACAACAACCCGGGCGCAGCCATATTGTCTAGCTGTCATCGCCGATCCCTTCGATCAGCCTGATGAAAGTACATCACGCAAGCTAGTTCGTAGCTCCAACATAATTGGTCGAGGAGTTTTCTCAACGCTCATTGGTTGGAACGAGAATTCTCTCACCGAGGATTGGTGATCATGGAGGACACGGAGCCTTTGTCTGTAGCGGTCAGTACGCGTATACAGATACGTCAAAATCCTGAATGTGCTGGTAACTTTTGCATAATCTTAAGCCCGTGCAAAGTTTTTTCTCAGCAATTACGGCACGAATCAAGCTAATTTTGGGCTCATTCGAATAAGAATTTCTTAATGAATCTCTAGTTTAATTTTCAAGGCCTCAAACGACTCGTGAGCTTCGAAAACGAATAAAATGATGTGCCAATTTTACCCCCACCACCGCGAAAAGTTTTGTTTCGAGAAAGTATAGTCTCGGCGAGCCTCGGGCCAGCAGACGACAGGGCTGTCAATGTACTTGTCCCGAGACTCTACCGAGTCTCTTGATAGGATCTCGGTTCTATTTTGTTGGTTTTCGGAACACCGAGGTAATGATTAATAGGGACAGATGGGGGCATTCGTATTGCGACGTTAGAGGTGAAATTCTTGGATCGTCGCAAGACGGACAGAAGCGAAAGCATTTGCCAAAAATGTTTTCATTAATCAAGAACGAAAGTTAGAGGTTCGAAGGCGATCAGATACCGCCCTAGTTCTAACCATAAACGATGCCAGCTAGCGATCCGCCGAAGTTCCTCCGATGACTCGGCGGGCAGCTTCAGGGAAACCAAAGCTTTTGGGTTCCGGGGGAAGTATGGTTGCAAAGCTGAAACGTAAAGGAATTGACGGAAGGGCACCACCAGGAGTGGAGCCTGCGGCTTAATTTGACTCAACACGGGAAACCTCACCAGGCCCGGACACCGGAAGGATTGACAGATTGATAGCTCTTTCTTGATTCGGTGGGTGGTGGTGCATGGCCGTTCTTAGTTGGTGGAGCGATTTGTCTGGTTAATTCCGATAACGAACGAGACTCTAGCCTGCTAAATAGGCGTACTTTCTGGTATCTCGAAGGCCCTCGGCTTCGGTCGGGCGGTTTTTACTACCGACGTACAAACAAATCTTCTTAGAGGGACAGGCGGCTTCTAGCCGCACGAGATTGAGCAATAACAGGTCTGTGATGCCCTTAGATGTTCTGGGCCGCACGCGCGCTACACTGAAGGAATCAGCGTGTCTTCCCTGGCCGAAAGGCCCGGGTAACCCGCTGAACCTCCTTCGTGCTAGGGATTGGGGCTTGCAATTATTCCCCATGAACGAGGAATTCCCAGTAAGCGCGAGTCATAAGCTCGCGTTGATTACGTCCCTGCCCTTTGTACACACCGCCCGTCGCTACTACCGATTGAATGATTTAGTGAGGTCTTCGGACTGGTGCGCGGCAATGCTACGGCATTGCCGATGTTGCCGGGAAGATGACCAAACTTGATCATTTAGAGGAAGTAAAAGTCGTAACAAGGTTTCCGTAGGTGAACCTGCGGAAGGATCATTAACGTATATAAAAATAAAAACAAGCTTTGCCACATTACGAGAGCACTGCGATAACAAAGTTTTTAAAATGTTGTTTCGAACTAATCGAAAACACGATCTCGAGATTTTCGACTGACACGGCAACGGTGATACGGTGTTGACGCACCTTACCGTCTTTTAGCTTGTCAATCGGACGCAAACGCGTGCGCTATTCGTATAAAGCATTTAACAATGTTTTTGTACTTGTAGAATCTCCGGGGGCATATTTATAGAGAATATATTAAATCGCCGGGGGTCGGGGGACAGAAGTTGCGGAGAACGAAAAAATTATTTTCGTTCCCAACGAAACTCCCCTCTCACCTCGTCGTATCTATTTCTCTTGTTTGCCCTTTCGAACGAAGTTACGAAAGAAAAGAATAGTAAAATATTCTTTTATTCGTTTCTCTGCAATCCTGCGCCGGAAGGCGTTGCCTCGTGCTGCTGCTGCTCACCGCGGGCAACCTAAGAAGGAAACGCGCACGCTTGTCGGGCTCGTTTCCAAGGTTTTTAAATGAATATTTCGCCCAAGAGTATAAATCTGCGTGAGCAGCGCCGGGCCGCTTTTTATCCCAACGAAGAGGCAACAAAACACAACACCCCACCATATATATACCACGCCGTCATCGGTAGGGTGTGCGTAAGGGGGGATTGTTGTGTTTGCTCTCGTCGTTCGGACTTTCGGCCGTTTTGCTGTCGCGGTCGCGCGTATCGAAAGATCGTTTGCAGACCAGCGACTTCGCGAGTCGCGCCCCCCCTTGACCCGGGGCGGGCTCGCGAGACCGTCTTGTCGACGACGCTCGAATTTTGAAGAACAAAGATTTACGAATAATGCTGTTTGTTACGCACAAATATGTAATTATATGATGATTACCCTGAACGGTGGATCACTTGGCTCGTGGGTCGATGAAGAACGCAGCTAATTGCGCGTCAACTTGTGAACTGCAGGACACATGAACATCGACATTTCGAACGCACATTGCGGTCCACGGATACAATTCCCGGACCACGCCTGGCTGAG
>JARBWI010000024.1:45000-52500 GCA_037576405.1 Campoplex capitator | reverse complement strand
AGTCACCGTCATGAAGCCCTGACGAGTAGGAGGGTCGCGGCGGTGTGCGCAGAAGGGTCTGGGCGTGAGCCTGCCTGGAGCCGCCGTCGGTGCAGATCTTGGTGGTAGTAGCAAATACTCCAGCGAGGCCCTGGAGGACTGACGTGGAGAAGGGTTTCGTGTGAACAGCCGTTGCACACGAGTCAGTCGATCCTAAGCCCTAGGAGAAATCCTATGTTGATGATGGTGTTGAAGTCATTATGTTTTTTATTTTATATAATAACAAGACACACACCCATTGGGCGAAAGGGAATCCGGTTCCTATTCCGGAACCCGGCAGCGGAACCGTATACAATTCGGGCCCTCGTAAGAGAGTTCGTCGGGGTAACCCAAAATGACCTGGAGACGCCGTCGGGAGATCCGGGAAGAGTTTTCTTTTCTGTATAAGCGTTCGAGTTCCCTGGAAACCTCTAGCAGGGAGATAGGGTTTGGAACGCGAAGAGCACCGCAGTTGCGGCGGTGTCCGGATCTTCCCCTCGGACCTTGAAAATCCAGGAGAGGGCCACGTGGAGGTGTCGCGCCGGTTCGTACCCATATCCGCAGCAGGTCTCCAAGGTAAAGAGCCTCTAGTCGATAGACTAATGTAGGTAAGGGAAGTCGGTAAATTGGATCCGTAACTTCGGAATAAGGATTGGCTCTGAGGAGCGGGGCGCGTCGGGCTTGTTAGGGAAGCGGGTTTGGCTAACGTGCCGGGCCTGGGCGAGGTGAAGGCGGGTTACCTTTCGCAAGTTTGCGTAGCCTGTTGGATCCGAGCTCGGTCCCGTGCCTTGGCCTCCCGCGGATCTTCCTTGCTGCGAGGCTTCCTTGGCGGCTCACGCCGTCTTGGTCGTCCTCTTCGGCCGCCATTCAACGCTCAGCTCAGAACTGGCACGGACTAGGGGAATCCGACTGTCTAATTAAAACAAAGCATTGCGATGGCCCTCGCGGGTGTTGACGCAATGTGATTTCTGCCCAGTGCTCTGAATGTCAACGTGAAGAAATTCAAGCAAGCGCGGGTAAACGGCGGGAGTAACTATGACTCTCTTAGTTACTTCCCGCATTGAACTGCAGTTTATCCGTACGGGAAGTGACGTTCCCGCTTTGGCTGAGCATAGCACGTTGATCGAGCAGTACCGGGGCGGTGGTCTGAGTCTTATTAAGAGGATGATTACCAAACCAAACTGTAGAGTGATGTCCTGCCACATAGGCTCACTCGAGGTTCGGGGTCATCCACAAACCCTGCGGTTCATGATTCCCGCAAAATCAGCGACAGCAAGATCACGGGATAAAGTCCTAGACTAAATTGCCCACAAATGTGATCAACCCCTGACGGGGCTCTAGAGATATGGATTCCTAGTCAGATTCCGTCATGATGATGGCTACCATTCTCGGGTGTCATGAGCCTTAAATCATTGAACTTCGCGTTACCCCCTGGTGGGCCTGTTACGTTACCCCTTCGGGGCCATACCGCGTACACAATAGGCGCTCGAGCACAGAAGCCGAGCTGCTGAACGTTTTGCCTTGAAATCAGTTCGTGTGGTGCCAAATCCGGCTTTATCTTCTTAAAGTCTGAGGCGGCCCCGACACCACATGGACTGGTCAGACATAAGGACGCGTTCGGTGGTTCGGTGTGATCGAGCGTACTAGTGTCCGGTTATTACAGCTGATGACTGTAGTGCTTGTTGCGGGGCAAGCGCTTGGTCTGACGCTGTTACGAGGGGCTCGGTCCATAACGGTCCGTCCCTTTGAAAATCGCGAGTTCGGGCCATAATAACCCGTATCGCTTAAATAACGTACACGGCAAGCAATGCGTGCGTATAAACCGCCACGCCAAGTAGCAAATAATACGGACTGGGGCCGGTCTCGCCCTTTGGGCGGACCGTCCCCAAGTCACGTTGGTCAAAACCACAGACCACGCTCGCATTGGCTCAAACATCGAGCACACCTGCAAATTCAATCGTTGTGGCAAGTAGCAAATAATAAAGACTGGGGTCGGTTTCGCCTTCTGGGCGGACCGTCCCCAAGTCACGTTGGTCGAAACTAAAGACCACGCGCATTGGCTCGAAAACCAGGCACAATGCTACGTAGCAAATACAGTACTGATTGGGGACGGTTCGCCTTCGGGTGAACCCTCCCCAAGTCACGTTGGTCAAAATCAACGACCAAATACGCTTTAGTAAACTAAGCGTACATGGAGCAAATACATAATATCGGGGACGGTTCGCCTACGGGCGGACCCTCCCCAGGGCACGTTGGTCACAACCAACGATCAATAAGCCCAACACTCCATACTACGTAGCAAATACTATACTGACTGGGGATGGTCCACCGTTGGTGGACTGTCCCCAAGTCACGTTAATAAAATCAAGTGACCAAGCAATGCGCGTGCTCAACAACAACCGAGCACTACAATGCACTAAGGGGGAACGCTCAAAAGAGGAATCAGGAGGCAGTAATGCCGGCACTGGGTTACCAGTTGTGTCGGGCCCTGCTCGAGGAATCATCTCGGTCAACGGAGATCTGTACACCGGCTTGCCGGGTTAAAAGGCTTTAAGCCTGGAATCGGGAGGGTTATACCCGTCAGCCGGATTACCGGCTTTGAATAATGGTGAATAACTGGCGAGAACTTGGACCGATTGACACAGGCCCATGGGCCGAAAACCACAACCCGTAATCGAAATGGACGACAATGACAACGATGCCTCGGAGGCAGCTGAGCACGGTTCTGCGGAGGCTGTCGTAGAATTGACCACTAGTGATCACGAGAACCAAGATGACGACCAGGATCGAATAAGGATAAACGACTGGATAATCGGAGTACCGTTGGGAGGACTCACTGAGTGTGAGCCATGCAGGGTACTGGGCAGACATGTGGCATACTTAGAACTGAAGGATCTCTGGGGGCACCTGAGCGATCAACACAGGCAAGTAACCATCTCCCTGAGATGTGACCTGTGCGCGAAGGTATTCCCGGGGCCCCGAAACTGGTATGGCCATAAAGCAAAATGCAAAGGTCCACAAAACAGACCTCGCCTTGCATATGCGTGCGAACTATGCGAGTCAACGTTCGCCACCGTAGTTGGCAGATCGCAACACGAACGAAGCGCCCACCCAGAGGCCAGAAACGAAAAAAGACGAGCCGCATTGAATAAGCAAGGAGTACCCGGCAGGAGACTATATGTCTGGAGTGAAGAGGAAACGGAGAGTCTTAAAATACTGAGTGGTTTATATAATGACACTCCAAATATTAACACCGTTCTGGCGCCATTTTTCCCCGGAAAAACACTGAAACAAATAAGCGATAAGCGACGTGTAATTGCATCAGCAGCTGAAAGGGAAGCGCAAAGACAGCGCGTACAAAACGAAGCTGAAAGAGACTCGTCCGAAGATACGTCCGATGACGAATTCCAAGATGCACTAGAGGTGCTACCGAACAGGGACGGAAATGACGATCCAGCAGACGATGGTGCTGGCGAGCAAGCTGCGACGGAAGAGGCTGGCCCTCTACCAAATGACTGGACCGAGGTCCTTGCGAGAGCTATTGAGAGCGTAGGCTCCGAAGAAATAGAGGAGAGAGGAAATGAAATAGCTCAATGGGAAAACGAGCTTCGCCAGATATGGCGAGACAACAGGGACGACAGCGCGCAGCTTGACGACCTTATTAATGACCATATAATAAGACTAACGAACATTCTAGTTCCTCAGGAGGAACGGACAAACGGCCAAAGAGCCGATGCTAGACCAAGGAGAAGAGACGCGTCAGAAGACAATGCTCCAAGAAGAACAAGACGCAGAAGACAAGAGCCAGCAAACTCAGCGAGGAGGCGAAGATTCGCGTACGCTCGATGCCAAGAGCTGTACGAAGAATGCCCAAGAAAGCTGGCTGAAATGGCGGTGCAAGGAGACCTCACGTTCGCACACACGAAGAGTGAGCCTCCAAAAACCGAGGACATAACAAGATTATACTCAAGTCTATGGAGCATAGAGGGTCCAATCCTCGCTAGACAGGTTCAAACCGAACTAAAACAAGCGACCGACGTATTTCCACCTGTAACAAAGGGAGAAGTCGAGTCGCGCATTAAAAAGCTAAAAGGCAGCTCAGCAGCGGGACTCGATAACATCAAAAGAGCCCACTTGCAAAAGAAAGGGGTCGCGAGCGCCTTAGCAACACTTTTTAATGTGTTGCTCCGGGAGAAAATATTTCCTGCAGAATGGAAAAAGAACCGGACAACTTTGATCCCCAAGGAGGGCAAAGACCTGAATGACATCAAAAACTGGCGACCAATAACGATCGGGTCAATGATGGTCAGAACTTTTTCCGCAATCATAGACCAGAGACTGAGGGCTTTTGTAGAGCAGTCGCCCCGCCAGAAAGGCTTTACTGCTGAAGACGGGTGCAGCATGAACATCTTGTTGCTAAACGAAGCCTTAACGGAGATGAAGGGTAAAGGAGGTGTGGTAACCGTGTTGGATGTATCCAAAGCATTTGACACGCTACCTCACTCCTGTCTTAAACCAGCCCTGAGGAGGAAAAAAGTTCCTGACGAAATCAGTGCATACATAATTGGTATGTATGACAAATGCACGACCGTCATCAAAGGACGGAAAGGAGTGGTTAACATCGAGTTAAAGAGAGGTGTCAAGCAGGGAGATCCCTTATCTCCTCTGCTATTTAACCTCGCGATCGAGGATATTATCCAGCGAGTGGACGAAAGCGACAATGGCATTGCCATTGGAACACAAGAAGTGTCCATTCTTGCCTTCGCAGACGACATTGTGCTGCTGGCCGCGAACGAAAAGGCAGCCAAGAAACAACTGAACACAGTTCATAAGGGGCTGAGCAAGCTAGGAATGTCTCTAGCAGCGGCAAAATGCTCAACCTTTCAATACGTGGCGAAGGCGAAAACATGGTACGTGAAGGATCCGATACTTGATATCAACGGAGTTCGGATACCTTACACAAACGTCGACGAAACGCTAAAATATCTAGGCGTAAAAATGGGACCATGGAGAGGACCGCTGAAGGGAACGGAAGTTCCAACGATCGTTCAAACGATCAAAAATGTGCGATGCCTCAAACTCAAGCCACATCAAAAGATGGAGTTGATCCAAACATACATACTCCCAAAGTTCATACACTCGTTGGCAAACAACAGACCCTGCAAGGGTACATTGAAAATGTTGGATCAAATGATACGCCAGGAATTTAAGGAAATTTTACACCTTGCTCAATCCACCCCCAGAGCCCTGTTCTATACGGCAAAGGCGAATGGAGGCCTGGGCATCCTTAACTTCGAAAGAACTATTGAACTGGCAAAAATAAGGCTCAGCCTAAAGCTGCAGGCAACAAAGGATCCCATCTTAAAAGAAGTTGATCAAATAGGGAGAATAAACGAAGAGGCCAGGAAGGCCGCTAGTTCACTTGGCTTCTTGAGGCCAAGGAGTGAGGAAGAATTCCGGCAAATCAAACGAAAGATCGGCATAAAGTCGGTCGACGAATGGGAGAGCCTAGTCACCCAGCACGGGGTTAAAGACTTTAAAAATGACAGGCTAGGAAATCAGTGGTTGCGCAACCCGGAACTGCTCAAGGGTTCCAGATATCTGGACGCCATTAGGCTGCGCACCAATACATTCGGTGTTAGGGACGTGCTAAGTCGCACAAACCCAAGACTAGACGCAACATGCAGGCGATGCCACACTGGTAGGGAGACACTGGGCCATGTCCTAGGCCTATGCATCCATACCAAAGCGGCAAGAATAAAACGACACAACGAAATACGAGACCTCATCGCCGAAAGTGTGTCAAAAAGACACACAGTCATGATCGAACCAACGGTGAACGAGTTGGGCGAACTAAAGAAGCCGGATCTCGTGATCATGACGGAAGACGAAGCGTTAGTCGCAGACGTCACGGTACGCTACGAGCGTGGGACATACCTTAAGGACGCTGCAAAAGAAAAAGTGGACAAATACCGAATGACGGCGGAGATGGTTAGGATCACCGCAAACAAGATCAAGAGCGAAGTTATACCTATCGTAGTAGGTAGCAGAGGTGCAATACCAAAAGATACGCGCCTAAACCTAAGACGACTCGGCCTCACTTATGCCGAGATACTAACGAAATCACAAAAATCCCCTCACGGGGAAAAAAACGTGGACAAGTACATTGGTGGTCCCTTGTTTCCCTATGATACTAAAAAAAATCCAAAACGCCGCTTAGAAGAATACAAAAAAAGTTACAAAATAAGTTAAGATCTGTTGAAATATACGTGGCCAAATACGGGAAGCTTTACTGCGTTTCAATAATTTTTCAAATACGGTTTGATGTTGATAGAAAAAATAATAAAGTTCGGAAATTCAACTATGTCACCAACCAAATTGCAAACGTAAAAAAATTAGATTGTAAAAAAATTCTGAACGAAGTACTTGGCAAGGATTTTTCCATGAATTTAGCGTAATGTATAGATCATGATCACGAACTCGCCAAGTACTTCGTTCAGAATTTTTTTACAATCTAATTTTTTTACGTTTGCAATTTGGTTGGTGACATAGTTGAATTTCCGAACTTTATTATTTTTTCTATCAACATCAAACCGTATTTGAAAAATTATTGAAACGCAGTAAAGCTTCCCGTATTTGGCCACGTATATTTCAACAGATCTTAACTTATTTTGTAACTTTTTTTGTATTCTTCTAAGCGGCGTTTTGGATTTTTTTTAGTATCATAGGGAAACAAGGGACCACCAATGTACTTGTCCACGTTTTTTTCCCCGTGAGGGGATTTTTGTGATTATATCACTTCTTTTTTCTAAAATTTTTAAATATTTTGGTTCATATAAACTCCTATGGAGACTGTATATAATTACAATCCGCACTTTTAGCTTGTGAATATAACCCATAACTGTTGATTTCATTTTGCATTTTTATATTTTGTAGATGAATATGTTTACTGCGAGATTTGAATACTCAAGATCACGAAAAAAAAATGCTTACCAGTCTGTTCAAAAGTTTATTCTGAGATCATTTTTTTTCACAATTTATCCAATTTACTCGCTAATCTCGCACTTTATCATTACAGAACTTCACTCAGAATCTCCGTTGAATATTTTTATAACATCCATTAATCGAAATTTTTTGGACGTCCTGCACTTGATTCTGTCAAAACTCCGTTAATAACCGTTTCTCTGTGTAGACGTCATACACTACGCTTACACGGCACTCTTATTCCGATTTGGTTATAATGGGGTGTATATACATATATATTGGGCATAATAAACCCGATTAATTAATCCGGAATAAGAGTTCCGTGTGAATGTAGTAGTCATTGCTCTCTCTCTCTCTCTGTCTCTCTGCAGCTGTCATGGGACACTGGCTTTCATGAAAATGGGTTATAGCTGGCATCAAGAGGCCTTTGATAGTGTTGTATACAGACACGTGAAATCTTTTATGTGTTGGTAACTTTTGCATAATCTTGAGCCCGTG
>JARBWI010000024.1:25000-40000 GCA_037576405.1 Campoplex capitator | reverse complement strand
GAGAAATTCGTAAATGAAACACAGGTATTGATGACGAGCCAAAGTCACACTTGTTCTTTTTATTGTTCCGTAGAAAAGTCGGTTGAAATAACAAAAAGACGACGACACTGTCGAATAAAGTTTCGCTTATGATTATTTTTAAAATTGAAAACGACCGGTTTTGTCGAAACCGCGAGATTACAAAAAATAAAACGCGTAAATTGGTTCGTTGAAATTACGAAATAATATGAAACGCGAAAATCAGATCGCAAAATTATAAACTAATATAAAACGCAAAAATCGGAGCGTTGAATTATCAAAATAATACAAAACGCGAATTATCAAACGCGAAATCGGAACAACTGGCGTATCGAGATCGGATGACGGTGCGAATATACTTGAGCACTACCGAATTATAAACGTGGTCGAATCGAGAATCTCGGTACCGAATTGTTCGCGGGGTGCAAATACACACGAGGTTGGGTTGCGAGTCGTCAAGATCGAACTTTATATTTAAACAAATTCGCTTCGGAGGTCAAATTATAATTTATCTGGATAGAAATGACTCGAAGATTAGTTGAAATCTACTTGAAAATTCGATCGAAAATTTAATCGAAGATTTAATTTAAAATTTTAATTGAAATTTGGTTGAATTTCCATTTACTCGGAAATTCGTTTGAAATTGAATCGGAAATTCAGTTGAGACTTTTTGATTGAGAAATAAAAGAAGATTTAATTGAAATTTTCATAGAGAATTCAACCGAAAATTCAATCGGAAATTGAAATAAATTCACTCAAAAATCAAATTTCAAATTGTTAAAATAGAACCCGTTTGATGAAAGGAAAAATAAATTCACTCGAAATTAGGGTTCGGACAGCTGACGCAAAATTCGTTTGAAAAATCAAATTATAGTTCGGAAAACAAACTCCGAACAACTCGAAATAAAATTCACTCGAAAATAAAATTCTATTCACTTGGAAATAAACTTCAAATAACTGAGATCGAATTTAATTGAAAGATAAATTCCGAATAATTGTAATGAGATTCACTTGGATATTCAGATCGCGAATAATCGAGGTAAAATTCACTTAAGGAGAAAATACTTGGATGATAAGGTTCGCTTTAAAACAAAATTTAAATTATAAATTTCACTTGAAAAATAAATCACAAATCGTAAGATGCACTTGAAAATGAAATTCTCAAACCATAAAATTCGCTCAAAGAATTAAACTTCGAATTATAAGTTCACAAAAAATTTAGTCTCGGATTATAAAGTTTGGTCGATGAAATAAATTTCGAATTATAAAATGCACTTGCATGAAATAGGTCACAAATTATAAAATTCACTGGGAAATAAAATTTAAATTCATTCGAAGAAATAATTTCGAATTACAAAGTTCGCTCAGAGTAATGAATCTTGAATCATAAATTTCGCTCGAAATATAGGTCTCAAATAATAAGTTCACTTGAAGAATCAATTCCGGATAATTGGGATGAAATTCACTCGAATACGTGTGAGTGTTTCGACTACTTCGGATTGTCGAGAACTCATGAATAAAATTAAAATCCCGAATTATTGAAATAACACGGACCTAGAATTTAAATTTCGAATTAACGAAATAAACCCAAGCTCGGTATTTCCGATTCGGATCATTGAAGTAGGCTTGGAGTTTAAATTTCGATTTATCGAAACAAACTCAACCCTGTGATTTTGATTTTTAATTTTGGGTGATCGTTTAAGTGAACTTACTTGTGATTACGATTTCGGGAATGACGAAACGGAGCGAATAGAAGGACGATTCTCGAACGACGTGCACCTCGGGGCCCGTCGGAAAGAAACACAATCACGAGTCGATGAACTGCGAAGACACCGAGGATTCTCGACACGAACACTGTTTTTAGGTTTTTACGAAAATCGTTTTTTTTTTTTGACAACCGCGACCGCGATACAAAAGTTGCTCGGATCTTAACACGAAATATAAAATGGATAATGAAAAGAATTTTTGAGTCAGTACCGATCCTCAAACACACGCGTTTCCCGGATACACTCGCGAATTCTGACTAAGTTCGACGCGAAAGTGGTTAGAGAAAAATTACTAACACGAAAATGCGCGAAAAGAATATACTCGAAAAGTGATCAAGTGCGACGGGCGAGTGAAGATCGAAGACTGACTAATTGTCCGACACTTTTCGACTCCTTCGGCTCCAAAGTGGAGGGGGTCCATACTTTGTTTTCGCGAATTATCCCACGGTGACGAGAGTGCTTGGGCCGACCGGATGCTGACAGTGCAAGAAATGTCACTGGAGCTCCACGTGCGACGCTCTAGTCTAAACGGAGGCGAGCTCGGACGCCGGACGCAGATAAGAAATTTGCGTCGTCCAGCGGCACACGCTGCTCCAGCGAACTCGATACCAAGGTAAACTGTGGGAAAATATAATAAATCCCACGGTTGATTCGAGACGAATTTCGCTAAGTAAAGATCGGCCCAAAATTCTCCAATCACCGTGCGATGTTTTCGACAAAAAAAAATTTATTAATATTTAATAATAATCGCCTCGCGATAATTATTATTTAAATCGCCGTTGTTGGCGCCCAAAAGCGATCAGCTGATCGTTGTTAATAATATATATATAATAAAAAAAATTTCGAACGTTTCTCGCATGAAAGGAGACACGAGGACGTAACACCTCCCCCCATTAGTCGGAAGCCGCAGGCTGACGACCGGCAGTAAGACGCTCTAAAAGTCGAGGGTCGACTCCAGTTGGACCTCTACTGGCTGGTGTTGGTTGAGTCGATGTTACTGTTGTCAATTCTTGCTCTTGTGATAGGTGGTAGATGTTGTCTTGTTGCATGTTATTTCTACGATATTTACGTGTGATGAGCAGATGAGTTATCGAGCTCCAGATGGCTCCAACGAGGGCGAAGCTCCAACCGTAGAGGGAGTGTAAGGTGTAGCCCTGGAGGATGGTGTCGACAACAGCTTTGACGATCGAGAAAATGAACACGATTGCGAAGAATCCGGCGCTGATGATTCCAAATTTCTCCAACCCATTCCACATTTTATGTAGGGTGCTTTCCGCTAGTTGTTCGATGCTCTCGGGGTTCAGCAGATTGTGGAAGGCGATAGACCCGGATGGTATCGAGTATCCGGCCGAGCCACGAGCGATGGTGTTTAGTAACGCAGACCTCTCTGCAGGGAACATGATTTTGTCCCGAATTTCGTTCAGCTCCTCGACGGTGTAGATTCCACTTTCCGCCAAATTCCCGATCGGGTTGTAGGTCCAAGATGGTCCGGACAATGGTTGAAGTTGTTGAGGGCTCGGCACCGGAATCCCGTTAGGGTTGAACCCGTACCAATGGTTATTAAAGTAATACTGCGCTGGCAATAACGGATCGCATTCGATTTGAGTTCCAGTTTTAATGAGAATCTTTGAAGTCGGTGAAAGAAAGCGTGATGAGTTTCTGTAAGTTACTGGGAGTTCGTTGTAACATTCTGTGGTCCTGCGGATGCTGCATTCGACGGGAGCGCATTTGACGATGTGTGCGACTTCGCCGGCTATTACGGCCGTATAGCCCAATGATTTCATGACGGTTATTGCAAACTTTTCGGGAAACAGAGTAGCTGTAGTAAGAGAATTTTGAAGGACTTGTCTTTCCAAATTGCAACGCTGTATTATGACGTCTTTGTATAGTCTCTGAATCTGCGTTCTGATGTGTTTTTCGACGTAAATGAATTTTGAATTCACGTAGGAGAAGATGTCCAAATTGCTGACTGGAATTTTCGTTTTTGAGGCGAAAGTTCTTCCTTTGATGGTTTCCAGAACGTAAAGTTTAGGGTGCTCTGTTTTGATGATCGTATAACCGCAAACGTGTATTTCGGATTTCGCCGCCAATGCGAACGTTGTTTCTTGGGTCGTGAGTGAGTAGACGTTGGGGTTATTTGCTGATAAGTTTGTGTTGACCAGTTTTGTCGCCATTCCTTCGTACAGGACGTCGTAATGATTGAAATTACACGTGTCGGATGGTTCCGTTTTCCAAAAAACCGAATTGCCTTCTCCGTCCATGCACGTCCCGTCCGATAGGACGCAGTGTATTCCGGAACGAAGCGAAATTTTGTTGTTGACTGTGTTGACGTCTGCTTGATAATTGGTGATGACGATTTTTGCAGATGCTTGTACTACGACGTTTTCCCAGGTCCCAAAATGATCGCTGTATTGAGTACCTGCACAAGATCCATCCGGTTTAACGCTGCCCGCTAGGGTGACTGCTCGATTGGTGGTGCTATTTCGGCGTACGTCAACGATCTCTGCTGAGTTGCTAAGTTGGAGTAATCCGGTTTCCTGTAGATGCGTACAAGCTCGTTCATTGAGTTCCTGGAAGTATACTCGTTTCCCATTAGCAACAACGGAGACGTGAGAGTGCATTCCGCAATAGTAAATGGTGCGGTCGATCTCGATTCGGCATTGGATGACCTCGGTGTGAGTGAAGTCAGAAAGCTGAAGAAGTTGCATGTATATTGGTACGCTGGTTGCTTCGTCGGGCGGGATGGGACACTCGCCGACGCTGTTGAGCGCGATCGTTGTTACGTTGAGATTGGAACCGGCGCAATCATATCCCAGTAGCCCGGTTGATTGATGAATGAGAGTGAATGACATTAGTAGGAACAACATCCTTTTTCTGCCTCCTGTAAGCAAACAGGAACACTTAGCAATCCAATGGTAACCGTGTCCCTCGTAGCTTGTTGGCGTGAACTACGCGGGGTTTGCCTTTATAAAGAATCTTGATGTTTCCACCCGGCAAGATTTCAATGATGGGACAGGGTTCTGTGTATTGGTCCCCGAATTTGCCTCTAACAGGTTCTTTTAACATTAGGACATTGTCCCCAACATTAAAATCTTGAGGATTAATTTTTCGATCGTAATAGGTTTTGGATCTTTCTTTCGCTGCTATTAAATTGTCGCGCGCTAATTCTTGTAGGTCGTGTATTTTCTCGAAAAGCTGTTCTAAATACTCGGAGTAGGTCGGGTCTTGTTGTTCTTCGATGTGATGATGGCCAGAAGGTTGGCGTGCCAGCTTACCGAAAACTAGCTCATGGGGGGTGTATTTTGTTCCCTCGTGTCTACTCGTGTTATAACTAAACGCACACATATCGATAAAATCGTCCCACTCGTTATTAGTGTCGACAAACTGTTTAAGATATTCGGCAAGCACGTGGTGCGACCGTTCGATGGACCCGTTCGATTGTGGGTAAAACGCAGTTGTTTGAAAAAGTCGGATTCGGAATTTCTTCGCCAAAGTCTTAACTAAACTGGACACAAAATTTTTGCCCTGGTCTGTGAGTATAGCCTTTGGAGCACCAAAACGGGAAATAAAATGTTTTATGAAAGCGTCGCAAATTTCTATTGAAGTCGTTCGACCTAACGGAACAGCCAATGAGTATTTGGTAAGCAGATCCTGCATCGTAAGAATGTAGGCGTTACCTCTTTTTGTAACTGGAAGTGGACCAACAATGTCCATTGAAATTTTGTCAAAAGCGGCACCAGGAGTGTCCGTTAGTACCATGGGCTGTTTCGTTTTCACGCGAACCAATTTTTTTAATTGACAATTTTTACAACGCTGAATATATTCTTGGATTTGGACTTTCATGTCCTTCCAGAAAAAATTTTCCCGAATGCGCTTGTAAGTCTTGTTAACGCCTTTGTGACCTCCCAGGATCGAGCAATGTTTTTCCGCAATGATTTCGAGTCTTTCTTGTTCGGATGGACAACGAATTAATTGTTTGCAAATAGTGACGGTTAGATTGAGATCCCTCAGGGCCACGATAAGGTGTTGCTTCACGTCTGCCCATTGAATTCCCCCGATAAAATTTGTTTCGGCAATCGAGAATGACGTAATTTGTTCTTCTATGACTGCGTTTCGTAATGACGCGATTGTTTCATCTAAGTCGTCGATTACTAGGTTTTCTCTTGCGTGGAATAAAATAGGCAGAGCTATGACCCTTCGGTTCTTAAATTTTTGTACCTTTACGCGATAAATCTCGAGCTCTCTAAATGCCGGAAATCTTTCGTTTCGCTGTAAATCCCTCCCTCCAGAGTCCGCAGGGGAGCCAGATCTAGTGATAAAGATCACCCAATCGTCTGCTTGCATAGACAAGTTGTCGCGCGTTTCGCGAATTCTCATAAAACCGTGAATTTCATTTTGGTCGCCCTCTTCATCGGGATGAGGGGCGGGAATTACAAATAACTCCGGATTTCCGTCTTCCGAGTCGCTGGACGATTCGGCGTCCGACACGTCTGTTTCTATTAAGTTTAATTCTTCGTTTGATTGATCTCTAAGATCTGGTTCGGTTACATTTTCTTTCTCGCGATTAATTTTACCACGCTTTTTATTGACAATCGGATCTCGACCACTAAACACAGACGGGTCGTCTTCCTTAAAATTGTCCGGAACTTTTTCCGGAAAAGCCGAGGCTTCTTCCTCGCTTATCAAAATCGGATCTTCGTCCGTAAAAACAACCGGGGTCCTTCTCTTCCCCTTTTTAAAAATTTTCGTTCTTTCTTTTTCATGCGTTTCGGACTTAGTTTCTAATTGCTCGTCGAGTCTTTTCCTTTTTCTTAAGACTCTGGGAGGCCCGGCTTCTTCTGTTTCCGGATCAGGATCGGGATCAGGTTCGATCGGAGAATTAGGAACCGATGGACCAGGAGGTTCAGGTGGGTCCTTTTTTTCGATTTTTCGTTTTTTGCGCAAGTGATGCGACACACAATGGACTGTTTTTTGAGTGTTAAATGTTTCCGTTTCGGGCGGGTTCCTCGACAAGGCGTCAGCATTGCTGTTAACCCTGCCAGGTTTGTACTTTATTTCGTATAGATAATTTGAAAGACTGAGTCTCCAGTGAACGAGACGATTAGCAGGATCTTTTACTGAGTTTAGCCAGACAAGCGGCTGGTGATCGGTTAGCAACAAAAATTTACGCCCATAAATGTACGGTCTAAAATGATTGACACAATAGATAATGGCTAGGCATTCTTTTTCGATAACAGAGTAGTTCATTTCATGTTTGTTCAAAGTACGTGAGGCGTACGCAATTGGTTTGTCTTTACCTATTTCTCCTTGACTCAATACACCGCCGATCGCTGCGTTAGACGCATCGGTCGTAACGATGAAATCTTTGGTAAAATCGGGGTATTGCAGTACGGGCTCTTTGCAGAGAGCGTCTCTGAGGATTTCGAAAGCCGTTTGTTGAGCGGGTGTCCATTTAAAGGGAACTCCCTTTTTGAGAAGATTCGTGATTGGTTTAGAGATTCCAGAAAAATTTTCGATGAAACGGCGGTAATATCCCGCTAAACCCAAGAACTGTTTGATTTTCTTTTGATTAGTCGGGACTGGATAGTTTTTTAAGGCCTCAATCTTTTTGGGATCGGGGCGGACGCCCTCGCTACTAATGACATGTCCAAGATAACCGACTTCCTGCCGGAGGAACTCGCATTTGTCTGGTTGGAGTTTGAGATTCGCCTTCTGCAATCGAGCCGCGAGTTTGTCGAACTTTTGTTTGTGTTCGGCCAAAGTTTTGGCGTAAATGACAATATCGTCTAGGTACACGAATAGTTCCACGCCTTGGAGACCTACGAGAACTCGATCCATGAGTCTCTGAAAAGTCGCTGGCGCGTTTTTTAGGCCGAATGGCATGCGATTAAATTCGTAATGTCCGAAAGGAGTGGAGAATGCCGTTTTGTTTTTGTCGGCAGGGTCTACTTTGATTTGATGGAATCCACTCGCGAGGTCAAATACTGAAAAGTACTTGGCGCTACCAAGTTGGTCTAGAATTTCGTTTATTTGCGGGAGGGGGTAAGCATCCCCAATCGTCTTCTCATTGAGATTACGATAGTCGATGACCATTCTCCATCTCTTGTTTCCTTGGGAGTCCTCCTTCTTAGGGACTATCCACAAGGGAGCGCTGTAAGGCGAGAGGGATGGTTCGATTACATTGTTTTTGACGAGGTCTGTTACTTGTTTTGTAATTTCCTCTTTATGAACCGGAGGAAAGCGATACTGTCGGGTAAATACGGGTTGGTCGTCAACGGTCGTGATTTTATGATAAAAATCTGGGACGAAATTTAGCGGTTCGCCAGGTAGGTGAAATAAGTTCGCGTTTTCGCGAATGAGTGGTTCGAGGCTATCGCGTTCTTCCTCGTTGAGATGGTCTAACCTGAGTAAACTTTTTACCTGTTCAACGCGATCTGATTTTTCTATTACGCGGATTCGGCGCGTAGCTGAGTCTTCGAGAAACGAATTTTGTTCTAACTTTTCGAGTTCTAGTTCCGATGATTCTGTAGATTCGAATTCCAACAACTTTACTTTCGGTATATTCCAAAGATAATCGGTTTCGGTTGAGTTACAAACAACGATTTTAGCTATCCCGTTTTCGACACGAACTACGGCTTGGCCACAATATATACCTTTTCCGAAATTCAAATTTGGCAAATATCCGATTCCGATCTCTGGGTTCTCGACCTTGACGAATGAAACCGTTTTTGAACGTTTAGCGATGAATACCGAAGGGCAATCCGTGAACGGAATGGTTTGTTTGAAATCTTTACCCCAGGATAAAAGACGTTTCGCCCAGTCAATAGATGCCGCGTTCTCGACGAAGAATTCAGCTCCTATCAAACCGTGCTGAGGTAATGAGAAATCGTCTCCAACGACGTGAAAAGTGGTAGGAGTACCACTCAGCCAAACCTGAATAGATCCGAACGTATAAATGGGTTTTCCCGCGATACCAATCAAAAAGATTTTATTGTTCGTGTTAATGAGGGACGTGTCCCTGATGATTCCTGTTTTTACTAAGTTGACTTCCGCCCCGGTGTCGATTAAGAATTGATTTGGCCCTGATAACTGGGGGCTGTCGAGCGTTACTGTAGGAGAGTTGTATTGGCGAGTTACGCCGATGTTGACGGTTCGGATTCCATCAGTTGAGTTGAGTTGACAGGGCTGAGAAATTGGGGCTCGCCCGTCGCGCCCTGCTCGACTGGACGAGGACTCGAGTTTTTTGTGAGATCGGCAAGTTTTCTGAAACAGTGGGTTTCGAAGTGACCCGGCCGATTGCAATAATCACAATGTATCGGAGAGTCGTTTTGACGGCCTCCGTTCTGGTTTTGCGGCGAATTTTGGTTGTTGTTATATTGGCGATTTTGGTATTGGCCTTGGTTACCCGGAGGTCGGTTGCCACGACCGTCACGTTTTGGACGTTTTTCGGGAAATTTTGTCCAGCAATTATCTGGAGCATGCCCGTTTTTCCCGCAGTGAGAGCAGGGACTTAACGCGGCAGACGCTGTCTTTACGGCGGCCATTTGTTGGGGCCTATTGTTGTGGTTGTTGCTAAAAACTTTACGATCTCGCTCGGATTCTTTCTCGATTTTAATAGCTTTTTCGAAAAGACTGTCTAAATCGGTAAAGCCCTCGAGCATGAGACGAACACGAAAGAATGGCGGGAGCCCCCTTAAGAAACTCTCCATCGCCTCTTTTTTGTTTGACTGGAGTTGCGGGGATAACAAAGGTCCGTCTTGTTCGTTAATAGCGAAAAGGAGGTCCTTTACGCGGCTCACGTATTGAATAACGTTCTCCGAATGAGATTTCGAGATTACCGCCAATTCTCCGCGATATTCGTTCGTGGTTTTAGCGGCACCGAAAAACGATTTTAACCGATCTGTGAATGATTTTACTGTGACGAGGCAATCGTCTTCTATTGCCGTGGCTGCAAGGCCTTTTAATTTTGTTTTGAGGAGGCACACTAAATTAGCCTCGTTTCCCGAATCGAACATGTCTTTGACCTTGATACAAGATCGTACGAATCGAAGGACCGGAATATTATATCCGGTGAAGATAGGGACCATTTCCAGCGCATCTTTATATCGGATGGCAGAAATGGTTAATCGGCTTGACGGAGCCGGACGATTTTCGTGTGACATTAAAAAATCTGAATTTTGGTTGAGAGTCGGATTTTGATTAGGAAGCTGGGAAGTATTCGAGGTACTACTTGGATTTAACGTTGGGCCTCGTATTATGCCAACTAAGTCTGTTTTAAGATTTCCTAGCTCCTTAAAAAGTGCGTGGATATCGTTTCTCACGTCTTCAATTTCCGGACTTTGACTCCCAAGACTTTCTTCTTTAAATTTTAATTTTTCGAATTGATCAGCTACGTCTTCTCTTTGCTGATCTAATAACGTTTCTGTTCTAGCAATTTTTTGTTCTCTTTTGGCTAATAATTCTTCTTTTGCACGCTGTTCTTGTTCTTTGCGAGCTAATTGCTCAGATAGTGATTGGAGCTCTTCAGGAGTGAGTGGAAGAGGCATTTTCGAGAATAAATTCGACTGATTTTTGAAAATTGACGAAGGCTTACTTAGTTAGATCCAAGTAAATTCAAATTGGGTAAAATAATCACAAATAAACAACGCAACTCATCCCACCGCTGCCACCAGAAAATTAATCTGTTACGTCACGGTTTTTTTGTCCGGGTGTTTGATTCAAAAGCAAAATGACAATATGTTTTATTTTAACAAAATTTAACGGACTAACCCGAGTAACGGATTATTGGAGGTTCCTAGGTTTAGAGGGGGAGATTTACCCTCCGGGATTGGAACCAAATGCGTTGTTGATTTGCGATTTTTCTTTTAGGTTGAGAAAGGTAGAAAAATAGTAAATGGTGAAGTAGCGAGAACTTACCTTGCCTTTTGTAGCGGTGAAGCGTAGAGGGTGAGGAGTTACCTACGGTGTAGATGGAGGTGTTTCAAAATCGAACGACTTAGGGGTTGGAACCCTAATAACCGTTGAAGCTTCTGATGAGACTGGTGAACCTGGGCAATATGTCTCAGGGGCACCACCGATGTTCGGAGCCAAAAGACGGCCACTAGGATATTCGTCGCTGACCAGATAAACGTTGCAGACGAGAATCGTCTGAGAGATGATTTTTGCGACCGGTTTCGACGATCGCTCCAGGTCGTCGACTAGAATTTTCCCGCAAAATTCAAAGAGGTTTTATCGCGATGGTGATCGGAAAACTTCCACGAAGGTCGCGATTAGTAACGCGAGGAGAAATTCGTAAATGAAACACAGGTATTGATGACGAGCCAAAGTCACACTTGTTCTTTTTATTGTTCCGTAGAAAAGTCGGTTGAAATAACAAAAAGACGACGACACTGTCGAATAAAGTTTCGCTTATGATTATTTTTAAAATTGAAAACGACCGGTTTTGTCGAAACCGCGAGATTACAAAAAATAAAACGCGTAAATTGGTTCGTTGAAATTACGAAATAATATGAAACGCGAAAATCAGATCGCAAAATTATAAACTAATATAAAACGCAAAAATCGGAGCGTTGAATTATCAAAATAATACAAAACGCGAATTATCAAACGCGAAATCGGAACAACTGGCGTATCGAGATCGGATGACGGTGCGAATATACTTGAGCACTACCGAATTATAAACGTGGTCGAATCGAGAATCTCGGTACCGAATTGTTCGCGGGGTGCAAATACACACGAGGTTGGGTTGCGAGTCGTCAAGATCGAACTTTATATTTAAACAAATTCGCTTCGGAGGTCAAATTATAATTTATCTGGATAGAAATGACTCGAAGATTAGTTGAAATCTACTTGAAAATTCGATCGAAAATTTAATCGAAGATTTAATTTAAAATTTTAATTGAAATTTGGTTGAATTTCCATTTACTCGGAAATTCGTTTGAAATTGAATCGGAAATTCAGTTGAGACTTTTTGATTGAGAAATAAAAGAAGATTTAATTGAAATTTTCATAGAGAATTCAACCGAAAATTCAATCGGAAATTGAAATAAATTCACTCAAAAATCAAATTTCAAATTGTTAAAATAGAACCCGTTTGATGAAAGGAAAAATAAATTCACTCGAAATTAGGGTTCGGACAGCTGACGCAAAATTCGTTTGAAAAATCAAATTATAGTTCGGAAAACAAACTCCGAACAACTCGAAATAAAATTCACTCGAAAATAAAATTCTATTCACTTGGAAATAAACTTCAAATAACTGAGATCGAATTTAATTGAAAGATAAATTCCGAATAATTGTAATGAGATTCACTTGGATATTCAGATCGCGAATAATCGAGGTAAAATTCACTTAAGGAGAAAATACTTGGATGATAAGGTTCGCTTTAAAACAAAATTTAAATTATAAATTTCACTTGAAAAATAAATCACAAATCGTAAGATGCACTTGAAAATGAAATTCTCAAACCATAAAATTCGCTCAAAGAATTAAACTTCGAATTATAAGTTCACAAAAAATTTAGTCTCGGATTATAAAGTTTGGTCGATGAAATAAATTTCGAATTATAAAATGCACTTGCATGAAATAGGTCACAAATTATAAAATTCACTGGGAAATAAAATTTAAATTCATTCGAAGAAATAATTTCGAATTACAAAGTTCGCTCAGAGTAATGAATCTTGAATCATAAATTTCGCTCGAAATATAGGTCTCAAATAATAAGTTCACTTGAAGAATCAATTCCGGATAATTGGGATGAAATTCACTCGAATACGTGTGAGTGTTTCGACTACTTCGGATTGTCGAGAACTCATGAATAAAATTAAAATCCCGAATTATTGAAATAACACGGACCTAGAATTTAAATTTCGAATTAACGAAATAAACCCAAGCTCGGTATTTCCGATTCGGATCATTGAAGTAGGCTTGGAGTTTAAATTTCGATTTATCGAAACAAACTCAACCCTGTGATTTTGATTTTTAATTTTGGGTGATCGTTTAAGTGAACTTACTTGTGATTACGATTTCGGGAATGACGAAACGGAGCGAATAGAAGGACGATTCTCGAACGACGTGCACCTCGGGGCCCGTCGGAAAGAAACACAATCACGAGTCGATGAACTGCGAAGACACCGAGGATTCTCGACACGAACACTGTTTTTAGGTTTTTACGAAAATCGTTTTTTTTTTTTGACAACCGCGACCGCGATACAAAAGTTGCTCGGATCTTAACACGAAATATAAAATGGATAATGAAAAGAATTTTTGAGTCAGTACCGATCCTCAAACACACGCGTTTCCCGGATACACTCGCGAATTCTGACTAAGTTCGACGCGAAAGTGGTTAGAGAAAAATTACTAACACGAAAATGCGCGAAAAGAATATACTCGAAAAGTGATCAAGTGCGACGGGCGAGTGAAGATCGAAGACTGACTAATTGTCCGACACTTTTCGACTCCTTCGGCTCCAAAGTGGAGGGGGTCCATACTTTGTTTTCGCGAATTATCCCACGGTGACGAGAGTGCTTGGGCCGACCGGATGCTGACAGTGCAAGAAATGTCACTGGAGCTCCACGTGCGACGCTCTAGTCTAAACGGAGGCGAGCTCGGACGCCGGACGCAGATAAGAAATTTGCGTCGTCCAGCGGCACACGCTGCTCCAGCGAACTCGATACCAAGGTAAACTGTGGGAAAATATAATAAATCCCACGGTTGATTCGAGACGAATTTCGCTAAGTAAAGATCGGCCCAAAATTCTCCAATCACCGTGCGATGTTTTCGACAAAAAAAAATTTATTAATATTTAATAATAATCGCCTCGCGATAATTATTATTTAAATCGCCGTTGTTGGCGCCCAAAAGCGATCAGCTGATCGTTGTTAATAATATATATATAATAAAAAAAATTTCGAACGTTTCTCGCATGAAAGGAGACACGAGGACGTAACAGGGAAAAAAATTCTCGGACGTCGAACGCCCCCTTGAAATTTGGCGTTCAACGTCCGAGAACTCGGAAAAATTTAATATCCGGCAAAAATTTCTTCAGAGCCGGTGAAGTCGATGTTGTTGTTTTTTTTTTTTTCCATTTCGTAGAAGCATTTCCCGCGTACTTTTGTATACTTTCGGTGAAGAGAAAAAAAAAAAAAAAAAAAAATACAATTAACAAAAAGTATATTTTCGTCATCAATATTAATAATAATATCTGTAATAACAAGTTGAATTCCGAGCAATGGCGAAAAGCCTCCTCGTGAAATGTTGAAACCGAAAATTTTATGTTTCCCAACTATACCCTCGCGCGCACCATCAGTCGAGCGTCAACTTTTTTCCCCTTTACGGCCGTGCTTAAGACCGTTCGACCGCAGGTCAAGTTGATGCGCTCTCGTACCTATATCAAAGAAAGGTCGTCGTCGTCGTCGACGACGACGAGTACAAAGTAAAATACTTTGTGCGATTTATATTTTATTTTTAAAATATTAAAAATTCCCTTTCTCGATCTCGAGAACAACATATTTAAATCGCGAAGGCGGCGAACCGTTTTTGAAAAAAAAATCGGGGATCCTCTTCGTTTAATATCGTCCAACGCAGCATGACCACGGGTCGGTGTCTATGACCGAATGGCCCTTGACGTGGTCAACGCCCTAGGCGGTATGTAAAAACGACGTTCGAAACGAACGAAATGTTGAACCGAGCATCGACTCACCCATTACCGGGCGAGAGAAAACACATTACGAAAACGTGTGTCGTTTTTAATAAAAACACACACGAATAGTGCCTTGAAGTGAAAGAAATTTCAAAGACACATCCAGTCGCTCTGCGAATGAATATTCCTAGCGACGAGTTGAGAGAATGTTTGAAAAGAAGCTTAATGCGGGTTAGCATTTTCAAGAATGATTATGCAATCCGTGAAATCTCGCCGCAAGTCGAGTTTCTAAAAGAAATATTATATAAAATTATGTAAAAGGGTGGTGTGATATCGGTGTAGCGTTCGCGTGCGCCGCACACACTCTGAGAGCTCACGAGAGTTCTCGTCGTATATATTACGTTATACGAAGCTCCCTGGTTGATCCTGCCAGTAGTCATATGCTTGTCTCAAAGATTAAGCCATGCATGTCTCAGTACATGCCGTATTAAGGTGAAACCGCGAATGGCTCATTAAATCAGTTATGGTTCCTTAGATCGTACCCACATTTACTTGGATAACTGTGGTAATTCTAGA